>APFE030492093.1:0-17323 GCA_000404065.3 Pinus taeda | reverse complement strand
GAATCAGAAAACAAATTAATCAACTTAGACATTTTAGCGTTGAAGCATCGCACCAAGAATCAGAACAGAAATGACAAGATAGTCAACACAACACACCACGCAAAAAACACGATCTATCGGGGCTTGGCCTTGACCCTCGAATAGTCGTCAAAACAGGAGAAAATTGACTGAGCTTTGCACTTGGCTCTAGTCAATTTCTCAAATTTTTACAAGGAAACTTTCAAATTTTGACTTTTTACAATGGTGCTTTTGCACAATATGGTAAAAAAGAAATTACCCCCCCTCAAAGTAAAATTACTTTGAGTTACAATGTGATGATCCCAAAAAACTTCTTAAAAACAAATTAACCAACACACCTTATCTCTCCAATTTACAAATAAAACTCCTTATTACTCCAAAAAATTTCAAAACATCACCCTTATTACTCCATTACAAGGCTTTTAAAAAAAATACTTTTAAAAAGCTCACTCATCACTCTATTAGAAAGCTTTAAAAAATACTTTTATAAAGCTCACCTTATTTCTCCCAAAAAAATATATATATATTATATACACTATCCTTTATTAACCTTATGATCACATTATAAACACCTTTACAAAACAATGTAATAAAACTTTCAAATCACTTTCCAAAAGTGATTTATAAAAAATGACGTGAAGATTAATTTGGGAAAAGTAAGTAATATAATTATTTAATGACCTGTGAGTGGAACGATTTTTGTTGGCTCCTTCACGGCTTTACAAAGTGGACTCTTCCTCTTTGGACAGCTCGAACAACACCATGCACCAGTGTATCCTCCACACAACATACTCACGTACTTTGTAAGTTTATTCGAGTCCGGTCTCCATCACTGGTTCTACACAAATGTCTCTATGTAGCCTCAATTCTTTACGAACAAATCTGTCACTGGCAAGAGCTTCATAAATTGCTCTTTCACACAGTCTTCACACGCAAATCTGACCAAGTTAAGAACTATTTAATGGAGAGTCTACACACAATTCTGCATTTCCACGCACATAGAACCGCTTTTCAAAGGAAGAAGATTATGCACAACAACTCTTTCATGAGTAAGAAGGTCCACGCTACATCATCCACACTCATCTCTTAACCTTTTTGTCGATTGAACCAGTCAAAGTGATCAAATCACGCTTAAAAAGACTCGTTTTCCATCAAACTAATTCGCCAATATTTCTTATGAGCAGACCTTCCACGGCTTATAATGGAGATATTTGATCAAATTGAAACAGATCTATGGCAAAAAAAATTGGCAATTTGCAGATTTATAAATAAAACAACTCCAGCAACGCCAGAAACAATGTGCAACAAAGACTACTCGCTTACTATTACATTTGCGGCTCTCAGGCTTATAATTGTTGCGGCCAACTGATGCTATACCCTGTGCTATTATGCAATGCAGTTAACAGCAATGGCAGAGGAAGCGGCGGGGGAGGTTATGTGAAGGAGATGATTACCTTAATAATCAGCGATGAATTGGAGATCTCTCCCGCTTCAACCACTCCTTTGGATGCCGTCTTTGGTGGTGTGGCCTACACACGTATCACACTGGCTTTTAAAAATCCACACTGGTTTGCTCACGCTGGCTCGTTGCAGTGAAATTTGATTGGAGTGTTGGTCTCCAATTTCGAATCCTTCTGCTTTGTTCAATTCTGTGGCCCTAGACAATCTTTTGTCGATCACTTCAATGGAGTTGAGTTTTCCACGATCTCATAGAGTTGGAATCTCCTCCTCAGATCAACTGCAGCATTAATGGAGCTCTGATACCACAATAATGGCAGAAGTGTCCTCCGACACGTAATTTTATTAATCAGAGAAAAAACAATTACATAATTGATTTTGCAAGAGTTTACACCCGAACAACACAAACACTCTTGCAATGAGCTATATATAAGCTCCATGTCCTAACTACCTCTAATTATGGATCACTTATTAAATAACAAGTGTCCATTTACAATAAATGCTATTCAAACCAACTAGCTAACTAATCTCCTAAAATAGAGCCTAAGATACGACACATTTGGAGAGTCATATCTAGTTACAACAATATGCTAATTCTAAAAGTCTCCATTAAATAATTAAACATTCTAGAATAATAATTTTTAATTTAATATCTTAAATTAATAATTATTTTATTCTAATTTTATAACCTATGATAAAATTGTATTTTTGGATCATCTAACACTTTACAGAAAGCACAACAATGGAATTAATTTGCTTAGGTGCCTGGAGGCACAAGATTCAGAGAGAGTGTTACAGGACATGCATGATGAACCAATATGGGGTCACTTCATGCGTAACACAACTAGACACAAAGTCATGACAGATGTTTTATACTGGCCCACATTGTTTAGGGATGCACACGCTTATGCCCGCAAGTGCCCACTCTGTCAGCGATGTACCAGAAGAACTCGAAGGTCAGCATCCCCGCTACAGCCTGTTGTAGTGGACAAACCATTCCAATAGTGGGGCTTAGACATCATTGGGGAAATATTCCTGCATTTATCAAAGTATCACCGCTACATTCTGATTGCTACATATTACTTCACACGGTGGACGGAAGCCATTCCACTCAAACAAGTGAACGACCATGAATTCATCAACGTCCTTTAGCAAAACATCATCTTGAGGTTTGGCATTCCTATATCACTTGTTTTTGACAATGAAACTTACTTCTCTTCATTAAACTATATCATTTTGCATTGCAATATGGTATTGTGCTTAAACATTCAGCTAACTACTACCCACAGGGAAATGGTCTTGCCAAATCGACAAACAAAAATATCATTCGCATCATCAAAAAGACCATTTACTCTGAGTAGTGAAACTGGTATTCCACTTTGGTGAATGAACTTTGGGCTGACCGAGCTACACCCAAGCCCTCTCTGAACACATCTCGATACTTCCTTGTATATGGAAAAAAATGCATCCTTCCACCCAATATCTACTTGCCAGATCTCCAGTTATCCCAAGAATCCCAAGGCAAGCCATGTCTATTGATTCAGCAAAGGATGGACACATTATACAAGTTACAAGATGAAAAGATGAAAGTAAAAGAAAAATTTTCACTCCACCAAAACCATATGAAGGGATGGTTCAATTGTAAGTCTGCAGAGAACGCTACCTTCGTTGTGGGTGACTTAGTCTTGAAGTGGGATAAACCCCATGAAGACAAAGTCAAAAACATGAAGTTCTAGTCTCTGTGGATTGGTTCATACATGGTTCAAAAAAAACTTGGCCAACATACGTATCACTTGCAATCACTTGATGGTAGGATTGACAACCTTCCTGTCAATGGCCAAGATTTAAAATGTCATTTTCAATGATCTGGGGTTGTGCCCTGCCTATGTACATAGCATGCTTATTGTTTCTCTATTACTTTGCTCTGTTGTTTTACTTTGTTTCGCTTTGCTTTGTTTTGGTTGTCTTATCATTTTTTGTTTTGTAAATAAATGTTGTCCTATGTTGTGTTTTGGCTTTTGAATAAGTATGTGGCTGAGTTTAAAGATTCTCATGACCCTACAGCACTTGGATAGTCCTGTGTTCGTATTCTCTATGCTTGGTTGTAACTTTTTTCCAATGAAGCCTTGATGGAAAATATGATCTATAAGTAAGGGAAGCTCTGGTCAAACCATGAACCTGTGTCCAAACTGGGAAATCCCATGCCTGTACTCAGTGTTCTGCTCTGTGTGTTCAAGCTTAATACAACTAATAGAAATAGAGAAGGGGAAAAACTAAATGAGCAAACCTAAATCAAAGGCCTTACATGCTTCTCTGAAGGAACAACCTCTTCTACTCTCAATAAGTTGGGATCCCTCTTCTGCCCCAAAAATAAATAAGTGCCTATGTACATTCCTCTTTCAAAAAATACAAAGGTGAAAGAAGAGAAAGGCTTCCTGTGCAGAGAGGTGAAGCAGGAAACTCCACTGGGGTACTGACCAGGCTCGTTGGTAGTGGAGCAATGCTTGTGTTCCCACATAACTCCACCGGGGTACTGTCCAGGCCTACTGGTAGCGGAGCAACACGAGAGATGAAAACATATACTCTGCAAATCTTAAGCTCACAAACCAAAATACCCTTCCTGATTTTGAAACATTGTGATCTAGATGAAAATTTTGTTGTGTTTGACTGAGTTGGTACAGGGTGAAGCATGTCTACCCATGGGGTACGTGGGGAAGCCAAAGTAACCTGCACAATGAATGAATACTTCCTGAAAGGCCAAGGCCCTGTGCTGCAAATGAACTGAAATAGAGAAGTAGGTATTCAACCAGTGTGTCACTAAGTGTTGTAGTGATTGCAACACCATCCAAAATTTTGGCATGCATCCAAATTTCATAGCCTTCCTTGGTTTTAACCCTTGATGGTTGCAAACACGTAGGCTCATTCCATGAGCTCTTGTCGAGTTTTCACACCCGTTTTGCTTGGTCGACCACTGGTCATCTTTTGGCATGTTGATTGCTATGTCATGCTTACAAGTTTATTCTAGAAATTTTGAAGGTTTCTCTTTGTGTGTATAAGTTGTTTTTTCTATATCAACATCGGTCACACTCACACATAAAGTTGTAAACATTGTCGTGCAAGTCTTGTCACGGTCGTTCGAAGACATATATCAATTATTGCACTTGTCGCTCTTAACCTTTGAGTCAGTCTCACTAATCACATGTTGTCTTGTTGGTTTGAGACGTCTTGTCATTGAGTTGTGCTAAGCGTCTGATCACATTGTCATGTATGCACAAGTACACTTGCTTTCACACACAGTCAATTTTCCTAAAAATATGTCGACTAGACAACCCTCCGTTAAACAGACCTGATCTCAGTGACCTTGTACTACTGCCCAGAACTGCGTAGAACTTGAGGCTGTCCTTGATTTGAAAATGGGGCTCTTAGGCTTCTTGTCTAACTTACAAGAACCTCTCCCACTTCCAAAGCTTCTAATTTTCCCAAGTCTTAATGATTAACCAATGCGGAAATAAGAAATGCTTGAAAATATGGGTGTATGATTGTATTTGTTTTCAACTAATTACTTACTCTAAAATCTATTGTTTGTGCTGATATGGGGAGGTACTTAAACTGATATATATATATATGCATATAATAGTAGTGAAAGTAGCAGTAAAAACAAACACACGAGACAACAAGATAATATGGAGTTCACCCTAATATCTTGGGCTACGTCTCCTTGAGCTTTGATCAACTCGATTAGGCTCTTTGGGATTATGGATTCAATTCTTTTACAAGTGCTACACTTAACTCCAATGTCTAACTCTGGCTCTTGGCTCTGGCTCTGGCTCTTGCTCTGGCTGTGGCTCTGACTCTAGCTCTGGCTCGGTGGCTCAGACTTTGGTTCTAGCTCTCAGCTCTAGCTTTTCTAAGCTCTTTCACTTGGCCTTTACATGCCTCTGTGAATTGCTTGACCTCCAAGAAACTTCAACAACATTATGCTGCTATCAATTGAGCTCTATGGCTTTTCACTCGACCTCTGAGTGACTCCAAAGGCTCTCTACGCATTCAGTGTCTCCTTTGTTGTTCACCCTCCAATCTTTGGTGGCTTTGCCTATTACAGTGAGCTTGGCTCTAGTTTTTCCCACTTCCAAGTCTACTCTATTGCTTCTCAGGCTGCCCTTTTTTTCTCTTCGTCTGTTTGTGGCTTAATGCCAATCCATCTCATGATTGCTCGCTTCCTCTCCTGGCTCTTCGGATCGCCTGCCTTTGTCCACTGGAATTCCCTGCTATGCGTCATCATCACTGTAACGCTTCATAGAGAGGTGGACACTTGTCTTCTTACGAGCTGAGCTAGCTCTTCCTCAAGCGGTTTGTTACTTCAGTTACTCTGTGAAATGATTCATCCGCCAACTCAGCAGTCCAATCGGACTTCAACCTTTATGCGTCGAAGCTTATTTTCTCCGTTGAATTTGGTTTGCCATCGGGTGCAATCTCCATTGTTAGATCTGGGGCATCCAAATCCTACGGTTATCGCTTTTATCATGCAGTTGACTTGCTCAGACATTAGCCCGCGATGAGAGTATTTTTCTCTCTCATCCGCCAGACACGTGTCATCAATGTATGGAATCGTTGGATCCTTTGACAAACCCGCTTACCACCTAAAACGCCTTCGATATTCCGTCGGTTTTGGAGTGCAAGACCCACCTTCAGTTTTAGCACTTTTCCCATGGTTTCTTGGCTTTCCTTGTGACCGAGCGCTCGAGGCTACCATTTCGAGGGGTTTTTCCCAACGATGCATGATTTGTGCTAGTCGTGCATCAGAAACGACCTCCGTTTTCTGATCTGAGCCTCCTAACTGCCATTTTTGCACCATGCATAGTCCCCATGGACCAACGGTCAATGCACTTTGACCAAAGGTCCTCGTTGCTCTGTGCTGGCTGCAAATTGTCGTTATTCAGAGGTTATTTCTGATAGGCTTCGACATCCAGACTTTAAACTTTGGTATGATCTTTTACAGAGATCGGGTAGCTTTAAGAGAGTTTAAGGATCCAAATTCGGATCACGCCTTCCCACTAAAAGAACTTTCAGTCCACCAAAACACTGATATACTAATCTAAGCAGTAAATGAGAGTAACAGCACCCTCTTCTTTCAGCCTCCCTACACTTACCTTTGCATAGTGCCTCTGAACCAAGATCTCTGACTACTTCCCTTCTTGGATGGGTTGGTTGTCTCGGGAAGAACTATTTTCCTCCTTGACTTCATGCAGAACTTCTGCTATGAAGTTTACAGAAGGTAGTTTGAACTTCTTTGCCTTGATCCTTGATCTAAGGTGGCTCAAACAAATTTGAAGTACATCTGCTCCACAAAACTTTCATTTGTACCTGTTTGAAAAGCTGCCAACAACAATAGTTAACAACAGCAAGCATACAGACAACAACTACATGGGCTAACTCCTGCTTCAACAAAGAAACAGATTTCACATCTTGTGAACCCTTCCATGTCTTATATCTGCATACAAATGATTAGCTAGATAACAAGCCAATAAAACATGCCTTTACAACAAATGACCCTTCAAGTCAAGCATGTAGGAAAAAGACCTTTAAGACTCTTTTCCAAAAGATGAAACACTTCATCCTTGTCTCCATTTTAGAAACCAAGTTAACTTCTCCCAAGCTAGCATCACATGCATTTCATGCTCAGGCATGCATTCATCTTTCAACTTTCGCTTAAGTACATTGTACTTTCGAAGCTGAAATGAACATATTGTTGTTGTAATGAAGTGAGTTTCCTACTCAACTTCTTCCTATTTACCATTTGGTAAGATCCTACAACTTGCATTTATTCCACAAAGAAATGCAAACAGATGCATCACTAGACATGCAACCTTAATTGGATAAGAATTCTAACCATTTCTTA
The DNA here is from genome assembly GCA_000404065.3 of Pinus taeda. Classification (NCBI taxonomy): domain Eukaryota; kingdom Viridiplantae; phylum Streptophyta; class Pinopsida; order Pinales; family Pinaceae; genus Pinus; species Pinus taeda. The sequence continues at coordinate 9,948 of APFE030492093.1, read as the reverse complement.
CCAATCCATTTCAAAGGTCCCTCCTTTGCTTGCACATCAACATCAATATGTGAATCATCCTGAACCACATCAACCATGGAATCTTTATCCCTGCCATTTTCTTTTTCCACCTTCTCCTTCAGCTTTGGTGGAAGCATTGCTGGATTCAAAGTCCAACACCTTTTAGTAAGATGCCCTTGCTTATGGCAGTAAGTGCAACACATGTGCATCCTTTTGACAGCATGATTTGCCTTGTCCTGTGGACCTTTGGTTGCTTGCTTCTTTTCCTTCAAAAGTTTCCTGTATGTGGCCATCCTCTTCCAACATCTAGAAACATAATGGTTATCCAAACCACAAAAGGAACATGCAATTCTTTTTCCATGCTTTACAAAATCAAAAGGAATGTTTTTAGAACCAAATTTATACTTGCCTCTTTCACCTTTATTGCCTTCATGAGGAGGTGAAGCAAATGAAGAAGTGGCTCCCTTTGGAATACCATCACTTTCTTCAAGGCTGTCAAAGTTTCCACAACTCTCTGGTTCAAGTGTGTGCTTCTGAACATCTGCATCATGCAAATGATGTCTCGAGCTATTGCATTCCTCCTTAATACAATCCTCACACTTCTGAGGTAGAGGACCTACAATGAAACTCCTTTTGGGAACTGTTTCAATGGTCTTGATGGCAGCTTTGGAATTCTCTCCATAAGACTGTCCATAGCCAAGACCCAACTACTTAGGCCTTTCCTCAACCATTATTGGCTTGACAATACCTTGTGCATGTTTTCTCAATCCTTTTCCTTCATAGCCCATCTTGGATATTAGCTTGGAACCTAAGCCTCTAGTATGTTTTTCAAAAGAAACAATATAAGCATTCTTAGAAGAATTTGAAGACAAACAAGAATGGTTTACCTCTTCTTCAAGCTGATACTTGGCCAAGGCTTCTTTTGCAACAAAGAGTTGTGACTCCAACTCATGCATCCTTTTCAGGCTCATACTTGCAATATGAAGTTGCCTCTCCATTTCCTGCAATTTGTTAGAAAGCATCTACTTCTCTTCCTCCACAGAATTCAACTGCTCTCTAAGTATGTTGCTCTTCCTTCCATCCTCATATATTTCTCTCACCATATCAATCATGGTGGAAAAGTCTTGCTTCATGTCTCCATTAAAGAATCTTGTGATGAAGGAGGAATTTGAGGACTCACTTGTAGAAGTTGTCATTATGTAAATGAACAAAAGAACTTCAAACAAGATTATTAAAGAGCTTACTCAAGCAACCTTTTGTGACAAACCTCTTGTGCTCCAAGGGTTGCTTTGAGGTCCTTTGGGATAGAAGAATGCCTTCAGCCCTTCTTCCTTCTTGTCCTTCCTAGACTGAGCTATCAATAGCTTTCCCTTCACCTCTGCAAACTCAAACAATAGTCAGTCTGCAGCCAAGCATACAATCGATGAGGCAATCAATCCTTAACTGTCCAAACACCTATCAGACAAGAAATCTTTGCCCTGTCAATCAAGCATTATGTTACAATCTTCTTTGAAGGTGGGTTTAATCAATCTTAAGCTCTGATACCACCTGATCTGAAAATGGGTCTCTTAGGCTTCTTGTCTAACTTACAAGAACCTCTCCCAATTCCAAAGCTTCTAATTTTCCCAAGTCTTAATGATTAACCAATGTGGAAATAAGAAATGCTTGAAAATATGGGTGTATGCTTGTATTTGTTTTCAGCTGATTACTTACTCTAAAATCTATTGTTTGTGCTAATATGGGGAGGTACTTAAACTGATATATATATGCATATAACAGTAGTGAAAGCAGCAGTAAAAACAAACACATGAGACAACAAGATAATATGGAGTTCACCCTGATATCTTGGGCTCCGTCTCCTTGAGCTCTAATCAACTCGATTAGGCTCTCTGGGATTATGGCTTCAATTCTTTTACAAGTGCTACACTTAAATCCAATGTCTTATACAGGAACATTGGGCTCATAACACCATCTTATCCCTTGGCTCTTGGAGCTCTTCAACTTTCTAGCTCTAGCTCTTGGCTCTAACTCTGGCTCTTGCTCTGGCTATGGTTCTAACTCTAGCTCTAGCTCGGTGGCTCGGACTCTGGTTCTGGCTCTCAGCTCTGGCTTTTCTAAGCTCTTTCACTCGGCCTTTACATGCCTCTGTGAATCGTGCGACCTCCAAGAAACTTCAACAACATTATGCTACTGTCAATTGAGCTCTCTAGCTTTTCACTCGACCTCAGAGAGACTCCAAAGACTCTCAGCGCATTCAGCATCTCCTTCGTTGTCCACCCTCCAACCTCTGGTGGCTCTGCCTATTACAATGAGCTTGGCTCTAGTTTTTCCCACTTCCAGATCCGCTCTACTGCTTCTTAGGCTGCCCTCCTTTTCTCTTCGTCTATTCGTGGCTTAATGCCAATCCATCTCATGATTGTTCTCTTCCTCTCCTATATCTTTGGATCGCTTGCCTCTATCCGCTGGAATTCCCTGCTTTGCGTCATCATCACTATAACGTTTCACAAAGGGGTGGCCACTTGTCTCCTTACGAGTTGAGCCAACTCTTCCTCAAGCGGTTCGTTACTTTGGTTACTCTATGAAATGATTAATCCGCCAACTCAGCGGTCCAATCGGACTTCAACCTTTATGTACCGAAGCTTATTTTCTCCATCAAATCCGGTTTCCCATCAGGCGCAATCTCCGCCGTTAGATCTGGGGCCTCCAGATCCTATAGTTATCGCTCTTATCGTGTGGTTGACTTGCTTGGACGTTAGCCTGCGATGAGAGTGGTTTTCTCTCTCATCTGCTAGACACGCGTCAATCAATCTATGGAATCGCTGGGTCCTTTGACAAACCCGCTTACTGCTCGAAACACCTCTGATATTCCGCCGGTTTTGGAGCACGGAACCCGCCTTCGATTTTAGTACTTTTCCCACAGTTTCTTGGCTTTCCTTGTGACCGAGCGCTTGGGGCTTTACCATTTTGAGGGGTTTTGCCCAGCGATGCATGATTTGCACTAATCGCGCATCAGAAACAGCCCCCATTTTTTGATCCGAGCCTCCTAACTGCCATTTTTGCGCCATGCACAATTCCCATGGGCCAACAGTGAGTGCGCTTTGACTGAAGGTCCTCGTTGCTCTGTGTTGGCTGCAAATTGTTGTTGTTCAGAGGTTATTTCTAATAGGCTTCAACATCCATAAGACTTTAAACTTTGGTACGAACTTTTACAGAGTTTGGGTAGCTTTAAGAGAGTTTAAGGATCCAAATTCGGATCAGTCCTCCAGGAAGCCTACACTGTGAAATTTTGGAAATGAGCCAGTTGACTGTCTCGTAGAACTACACAAGAGTTGTCCCAGGACTCGATCCAGTCTGCGCTTCCCACAAGATCTCCCATCAAGCCTTCTGCTAGTCAACTGGAGAAATGTCTTGAGTTGTGACCCAGGGTTGTACTAATCTCCAAAATTGTGCAAAGCTGTTCTTCACCTGCTCTTCTCCCTCGCTTTACAATAAGCTTAGGAATTATGCAAAATTGTCCTGCACCTGCCTTTATTCCCGGCTCTGCAATCAGCCTAGGAATTGCACAAAGCTATCCTTCACTCGCCCTTCTTCCCCACTTTGCAATCAACCCAGAAACTACGCAGAACTGTCAGAAATACTTCCTTGCTGAGTTTCTCTACTCTCACTCAAAGAATTGTGTAGATATGGTTGTCACTAGCCCTTCTTCCTCCCTCTGCAATGAGCCTAGAAATTGCACAGTTGTGTCCAAAACTGGACTGTCTCCCAAGATTTCACAATTTTGACCAATAGCTCCTGCAGCTCGATCTTTTCCTCCTCTGGAAAATTACACAGTTTTTTCTGCCAATGCCTCTTGTTGCTCGCATTGTTTTCCCCAGAGAAATTGTGTAGATCCTAGCTGGATGACTTGCCCAGTGCTCCCCTTTAAAATTACACATATTGGCCCAACAGTTCCCGGACACCCCGCCTAGCCTTCCTCCCAAAAATTGCGCAATTTTGCCTCCTAGCTGTCACAATTGTCCCGGTTTGCACAAATCTGCCTCCCAGTAACATCTGCGCAGTTTTTCCCAATAGTGCTCCAGAGCCTCGCATCCTAGTTTGTGTTGTTCTCTACGCAGTTTCAATGCCTTGTCCCTTTCCCGGTCACCTGCACTCAAACAAAAAACAATGCATCATGCTAGAATTTCATATTTTTGGATTTGATGTCATCTCATCAGGAGTGATTGCAGGAATAGGTACATCGATGAAACATGGCACAATGATGAACGGGATGGAAAATAAGCACATGCTAGAAGACTTGCTCGCAGTCGAACGAACACATTAAGAACATCGAGCAAGCGAGCTAAAGGGACACATTCATATGCACCATCAAGCAAAGACCAAGACCATCGAAGACCCCGCACACTTTTCCATGCGAAGGTGAAGACATATTACACCGAGAGAATACCATCACTGTACAACAGCTTGACACAGACACCACAGTTAGCCAGTACATGTCAACAGTGTCATGTCAAGTTGTGTCATGAGTTGTCTCGGCCACATCACTACTATGGGAATACTTGTTGTAATCAATGAAATGTAAAGTGGAAGTCCAAGAGACCCACATATGAAGTTGAAGAGTCATGTAAATTCGAAAAGTCATAGGAAGTCAAACACTCATGCGGGAAGTCAAAGAGTCACAAGGGTTAGTTACTCCCCTTGGCTATATATACCCCCTCATTATATGAGCAAAAGACTTTTCACCTTGGCTCCTCCCACATAACCTTGAGATTCTGTAGTCTATTCTTTGAGGAGAGAGGCGTGGCTCCAATGTAGCACTACTGGGACTAGTGATGTATGGTGTACATATGTGTCTTGGATCTTTTTCTTAATTCAGAAACCTGTCTCAGGCCAACACCTTTTCATGCATGTTTTGTATCCATTTGTAAGACTGTTCTTTAAATGTTTGTAATGCATGTTTTCTTAACTTGTACTAAGATAGTTGAACTACTTCAGTTATTTTAGTACTCAATATGTGTTGTATTGTTTATCATTATTGTCACGTCCGTGTGGACTACTCTGCTAGACATTAGGTAGACCATATCTGTGTTTTCTTGGTTTTAATGACTGTCACCCTTGTGTGGACTATTCCGTTGGGTGGTGTACATGTTTTCCCTTGAAATTTGGTTTTCATGGCTGTCGCATCCGCTAGATGCTAAATAGACCCTTGTTGTTGTTCGCGTGTGTTTCTTCCTGGGTTGGGACTATTCCCTCTCATCAAGAGACTCATTTTAGTTCCCCCCCCCCCCCTTTTGACAACAAGAGAACTCGGACACAGAGTTACATTACATGCTCACCAGGCACACTCACCTCGCTTTCTTGAAGTTACAAGAATAACACTCTCATGTGTTGAACAACAAGAGCTAAGGCAAATCTCTAAGATAATGGCAACCAGGCCATCGTACCAAATGGGACTCCTACACCAAACGGTGTGAGGGCTAGTTGGGACTTCATACCGGGGAGATCCCTTGAACGTTGGCGGGTCTAGCACCATCAACAGATTCTTAAGCTCATCAAGTCCAATCCATAATGGAAAATTAATGTACCTCAAATATTTTAAGTTCAATCTACAAGCAAACAGGACCCAGCAAACATACATAGCAATCTGCTTCAGGTTAAAAGGCCGATCTATCAACATAGGAAACTCTGTTTCATTTTCACATCAAACTGGATTTTTATAGGTATCATGTGGGCGCGATCATTACACTCGTTCCTCAACGCATAAACAAGCAAAGGAATACCCATTCATTCAAACAGAATAACAGAAATCATTTTGGTTCCCACTGTGTGAATGTTATTATCATTACCAAATAAATACAGCGCATTTGTCCATTGTATCCACCGATACAATGTGTTACATTACACAGTACCTCACAACATTAACCCACGCATCAAAGGTTACAAAAAAAACAATGAAAAACAATCACAATACCTCTGTTAATATCTTATGTGACCACGCAGGTCCTTAGTTTACATACTATCTCAATAAACAACAACAAAATAAAAACGCAGGTCTAACCCTGCCACCGGCATCCCATGTAATCATAACACCTATCACACACAGTTCCGTAATCCTTCAATCTGTCGAATCCCCTGTTTTTATCACCGAATTCGATTATGAATGATTGGATATTGCGCGTTTGGGAAGAGCATCTACGCGTTCCCCTTTGACCGCAATTTCTTCCAATGAATGCGCCCATCCGCCATATCTCAGTTGGATGTTTAATGCAGGTTCGATGATCGCCGAGAATTTGGTCCACACAGCTCTAATTGCCACGATCGGTGGTTAGCATAGGTATATGACACATGGTTAACAATTTACCAGATTTCAGGCGCTCAAAATCAAGACTGCCCACGAGAAATCGGCGTTTATCCGCTCCAAGAGATCTCCAGTTTGACATTTATCTCCACCAAAATCGCCCTTCTTTAGCTGTTGTTATAACACTAATTACTCTAACAAGAGATAAGGTGATCTTCATAAATTTATTCCAACATACATATCAAGATGCGCCTAACAAATCAAATACTAAATATAGAAATTAAATCTATTACAACAACAAACTAACTGTGAACTCGACTCTCATAGTAATACTACCATCAACAGCAAATGAAATACGATTTTTTTCAAGCCACACCATGTGGGCAATTTCCCACATTGCTGGCCCGTCTCGATGCTCCTGCATCAGACTCCCGAAGAAGAAAAGATTGGTTCTTTAAAATTTCAAGAGTTATGCCATATTTCTGCAATTCAGTTGCTGTCAACCAACTGGAATCTTCCACTGTGTTGTCACAAAATCACACACTAAGGGCTGCAACCTAGTGATATCTTATGCAACTGTTTTAGACCAGGCTTTAGACCAAAGATTAGCCTCCTTGGTCAGAGAGGGCTCTCTCACAAACTTCTGATAAGAATTAATCACAATAACAGAGGGCTAACTCTTTACACACTTATGAAAATAAAGCTGGTTGGACACACATCAAATTTGGTCTTCATTGGGCTATGGAGTCTAACACACTTAGTAAACAAATACACAGTCATTTCATGGAAGTCAAGGCTCTTTGCATTGATTGTTCAAACATACTTCACAAAAACCACAGCTTGCCAAACACACAGGAAGTCAGAGCATATGATATGAATTCTGAGTGATTGTGTTACAACAAGGTTGTACGAGAACATTAACACAAACTACAGCTTGCCAAAACATACAGGAAGTCAGAGCATTAGAAATGAATTCTGAGTGATTATGTTCTAACAAGGCTGTACCAGAACATTAAGAAAATAAAACACCATCATATTTGAACAATAATCCATTGAGAATCTTGAGAAGAAACAACAGCTGCTTTACTATTACTGTAATAAGTCTGTACATACACCAATATGAGAACTCAGTCTTTTTTATAAAAGTCTCCAACATTTTGGTGCGTCTGCCGGGAGTCTGATGATTACTCATTCCCGAAAATATGAGGTTGATTTTCTGAAGGTAGCAGAAATTCAAAGTGATTTTCGAGGCTGCATTCTACCTTGGTGACTCCATTGATTTTCAAAGTTTAAAAGGTGGCTTCGAGAGGAAGGTACACAAGGAGTAATCCAGACCCAAATCCACCTAGTCCTGTGGAGAATCCAAATATCATCTCAAGGGGTAGACAAAGGTTCTCTGATATACCAGGTACTTCTAATATTTCTAAATCTTTGTTCCCTGAGTTTTTGAGAAGTCCAGAAAATAAAATAGTAGATGATAAAATTCAAGAAGTGTTATTGAGGTCTGAAGAGGAAGAAGAATTGATTGGGATTATTTTAAGTTTGCAAAAGAGAGGTATTGATACCTCATCTTTAGTATCACAAACAGATAAAGAGGAGTTTTGGGAGATTGTCACCTCTGAATTGTTGTTAGAAGAGGAAGACTTAGAAAAACTCAAGGAGCTTGATCCTTTTGAAGTATTGTTTAAATCAAAAACAGGTCTCCCTCTCCCTGACTGGAGTTCTTTTGTCAGTGGGTTACAAAGTCCAAATAGTCCCTTTCGTACTCACACTTTATCCTCTGCCTCTATCAGCCCAAATAGCCCTCAAACAACATTACAATCCAGCTCTGCTTTTTCTGGTCATACAGTACCAATTGTGACAGTTCCTCCATTTCATATGGCTGTACCTGCAAGGTATGCTCCTCTAGCCCTCCCCCAAATTTTACATGATCTCCCTAGCAAATATGCTGCTAGAATTCCAACTTGGGGAGGAGATGAAGACATCACTGCTGAGGAACATGTAGATAGATTCAATGACTTTGTTGATAGAGAGGAAGTAGATGATGAGGATGTGAAGTTAAGGCTATTTGCCCAAACCTTTATTGGTGAAGTTCGAAAATGGTTCAAAGCCTTAGGAGCAGGTAGCATTCATAGCTGGGCTGAGTTTGAAGATAGTTTCTTAAGAAAATGGGGCAATAGAACTAATCCTGTTCAGGCTCTTACTGAGTATAATAATTTAAGAAGAGCCCCAGAAGAGACTATCCAGAATTTCTCAAAGAGATTTAATAAGATATATAATTCTATCCCAGCTCATTTGAAACCTCCTGGGGCTTTGGCCCAATTAAGGTATGCTGAGTCTTTTGACTCAGATTTCTCTCTTTTACTCAGAGAAAGAGAGTCTGTCAATTTGGCAGAAATGCAAAATGATGCAGTGAAGGTAGAGGCAAACATGCTTGCTGTCAAGAAAACTAAGATGGCAAAGGCTAGAGTTAAAGAAGAGGATAAGCCTTCTACCTCTGCTCAAGAAGACAAATTCGAGACTATCATAAAAACTATGGAAAAACTGATGGACCAATTAACACTTGGAAATGCTGCTGCTCCTCAAGCACAGCAAGAGCCTAGATTCAGAAACCCTCAGTATAAAAGGCCTCAAAATCAGCAGAGGCCAAGAGACAATAAAAATCAGCAAGCAGATCCACCAGTAAGGCCTCCCTTTCAACAAAATATGGTAGACGAAGAAGAAGGACCTGAAGAACCTGAGGACCTGAAGAACCTGAGGAATCCATTCACTGTCTTGGTGAGGAAGACTCAGAAATTTTCCTAACAAAAGAGGAACATGATGAGTCTAACCAGTCAAAGGCCGAGGAGGAGCCTTCAGATTTTTTAAAGGGTTATCAGCATGCCATATTTGAAATTCAAAAGCAATACAACCTTAGAAACAGGGATGTACCAATCACAGCAAACAAAGCTCAACCCAAGAAAGGTGTTTCTAAGGCAGTAGATAATAAAAAGGAAGAGCCAAAGCAGGCTACTGGAAAAGGAGATTCTCTTCTTGAGAAAAAAGACAATCAAGCTCATGATCTTTCTAAGGAAGTTGAAAAGTTTACTTCTGTGTTTAATATACAAAATGAGATTGCTAAAATCAAAATTTCAGTCCCATTTAATGAAATTTTGAAAGTAGACAAGTATAGAAGTAAAATTGTGGAAATGTTAAATTCTCCACCAGGAGGAGCTGATATTTTGAATGTGCAAGAAGATAATCCAGTGATTTGTCTAGGTCCAAGACTTGAAGATGAGCAAAATGATGAATTTCCTCCTTTCTATGTTAGCATCAATATCCATGAGATGACTCTTCATAATGCCATGCTAGATTCGGGAGCATCCCATAATCTTATGCCTAAAGTCATCATGGAAAGATTGGGACTAGAAGTAACCAGACCTTACAAAGATTTATTTTCTTTTGACTCAAAAAGGGTTCACTGTATTGGACTGATTAAAGATGTTGTTGTGTCTCTCACACAAATCCCTGCAAAAACAACTGTCATGGATGTGGTTGTTGCAGATGTCCCACCTAAATTTGGGATATTGCTTTCAAGGTCATGGGCAGCAAAGATCAAAGGTACCATGCAAATGGATTTGACTTATGCCACTATACCAGTTTTTGGAGAACAA
>APFE030492092.1:0-13511 GCA_000404065.3 Pinus taeda | reverse complement strand
GGATCCAATTTGAAAATGATATGAAATAGAGGTCTGTTAGTAGGTTGAAGAAGGAAGTTGGAGCCTCAATCAGATTAGAACCTAGAGCAAGTTAGAACCTACTCATTTTCAAAGTTGAAGCCTCAAATAGATTAGACCCTGGAGAAGTTTGGAGCCTACTCATCATCAAGGTTGAGTCCTCAATTAGTTTGCATCCTATAATGACCATATCATTTCATCTTTTGAGGTTGGTGTTTCAATTAGGTTGTAGCCTACCACAAGAGGAAACTTGGATATCTTGGGGGTAGTTTCCTCAAGTAGGTTTGATCTTGCAAATTAATGTAAATGAATTGAAGATACAGATTCATGGTTTTCTTCCATATGGGTTTCCACATAAGAAAATATGTCTGCTTGTGATGTGATGGTTTCTTGATCTGTTGATTGCTTCTTTTTATGTTTCTTATATGATAATGCACTATTTTAGTTGATGTTATAATTTTTATGGTCCATTTATATATGATTTGTATAATTAAGAGAGGTTGGGAAATTGTAAAATTGACCTCACATAGATTCGCTCCCCCCGATCTCAATGTCACATTTGGGCCAACAATAGTCTCTTTGCAAATGAACATTATCTTAGAGGTAGAGAAAAAAATATGGTATACGATGTCCAACAAGAAATATAGCCAGAGGCTATTGAGAGTGTTGGTCTATCATTACGTGGAAAGCTAGGTTCCTTAGTTCTTAATGGTATAGATGTTGCTGCACATTTCGAATTATCTAGATGGATGGTGGTATCAACTATGTTGGAATTGATGTCAACTAGGCTCGAAATGATGGAAATTGGGCCAACATTGATTTGCATGATGCATTTTAAGCTCAGGAGGAATCCCATGGCTGCTACAGGTTTTGGTAGACAACCATCATAGTATCAGAATATCTAGAGAAGCTATAGAATCATATAGGTATGATGGTTTGTTGTTGTAGAATTTGAAGCGATTTTTTTGCTAAAATTTTATCTCAAAGGCTCCTAAAAGTGGCATAGTTGAATATTGCTCAGAAAGAGATTTCCAATAGTATATTGTAGTCCATATATGGCCTTCTAGATTAGGAGTTATTGCTAGTCAAATGCAGGTACCTCAAAATTCAAATGGGATAAGTTAAAGGTGGTGAAGGGTCAAAGAGGAGATCAATTTTAGAAGTAGAAAAAAGTTGGAAGAGTAGGTAGTGGAGCTGCTAAAGGATTCCAAGTGAACATTGCATAGAAATACTACAACAAAAACCATTATTATTGGCCCATAGGCAGACCCATTACACAACTCATCTTGAATAAAGTTTACCTTGGATGGTTAATGGTTTCTATTATAACTCACACTACAAAAAGCTTTATTTTTCTCCACCCTTAATCATTTGACTTAAGAGCTAATTTATACAAGATATCCCCAACATAAAACTTCAACATAGGCCCAAGAAGCTATGAAAATTTGTTAGATTCCTTAGGGCTCGCCAATCCTTAATGACTTGGATCTTGGTTGGGTCCACATGCACCCCATATTCATCCAATATTAGGGGGATTTATAGGTAAAAAATGTGCCTAAAAGTAATTTATTAACACAATTAACTTTAAGAGATCTTATTATGATGATGTCATCCCCAGGGGTAAATATTTTGGAGGGAAGAGAAGAAAACTATTTTTTAATTGTATTTTAAACTTATATCCTTATAGGCTTATTCAAATTTCAAGTGTAGATACCCATTGGATGTAAAACTTAATTTCACATCCAATGAGTATCCACTTTGCATACTTATAAGAAGACCCACATTGAAAAAATTTGAAGATACATTAAAAAATGTGTTAAAGAAGTTTTTTTAAAGAATTAAAAAAAAATGTGGGTCTTCCCGGAAGTATGCAGAGTGGGTAATCGTTGGGTGTGGAATTTAATTATGGATCCAACTCATGTATACACTTGACATTTGAGTAACCCTATAAGGAGATAATTCAAAAATACAATAAAAAGGTAACTTATGTTTTTTCTTTAAAAATTCATAATATTTATTTTATTATTTTAACTTTTATTTTTATTATTTTCCTATGGAAGCTCATTTTCAACCTCAAAATTCAACCAATGAATGTATCCCAGATTATGTATATGCTGTATCATAAAATATACACATGAAAAAAATATCATTAGATCCAAGAGTATTCTGAACGATATGTTGTAGATGCAGAAAAGAAGGGAATTGCAAGAAATATTTCAGATACAAATTTGCTAAGAAAGGGAAGGTATTTGATGATATTCCTATAGAAGTGAAAACCTCCTCAATCGAAGGAGTAAATGTGTACTTGTAATCTTCAAGTACACATGTAGATCAAAGTTGTTTGACTCAAGGGAATCCTGTCATATGACTTCTCATAGGGAATCATTTTGTGAGTATGAAACATATGATGGTGGTGATGTTTTCCTATGGGATCAAATGAGAACTAGAATCATAGGAGGAGGAAAATTCAATTTGAAACTTGCATTGTTAGTCAAATGCAAGTACCTCAAAATTCAAATGGGATAAGTTAAAGGTGGTGAAGGGTTAAAGAGGAGGCCAATTTTGGAGATAAGACAAAGCTGGAAGAGTAGTTAGTGGAGCTGCTAAAGGATTTCCATGTGAACATTGCATAGAAATACTACAACAGGAACCATTTTTATTGGCCCAATAGGCAGACCCATTACACAACTCATCCTGAATGAAGTTTAGCTTGGATGGTTATAAGTGAGAGATTAAGGGAGTGCCTGGGATGATGACAACTTATGATGACTATCTAAGAAGAAATATAGTGCATGCATAAGGTGAAGGCTCAGGATGGTAAATGGTTGGGCATTGTGGCAGCAATGCAACAATGGAGAGTAGTGCAATGTAAAATCTTGAATTCATTGTTTCTTCCTTTGAAATTTTAACAAAGGAATTGGGTGAAAAATACAAGGTCCGAGAACATTTTCTCTGTCATCTTTGACAGGCATGGGAAAATTTTTATAGGCCTAAGATGATGCTGTCATGACATCAATATGGAGGACACATGGCTTGCATATATCATGTTTTTGGGCACCCCAAGTGGGCCAAATCTAAGTGACATGTGTCACCACTTAGATGAATCCATGTAGCATTGGTGACATCTGCATGATCTAAACCTAGAAGGTACTACCGACAAGAATCCCATAAGATAAAACCTATAAGGGCCTACCTGGAAGATAAATCCTATAAGGAAAAACCCAAAAGGAAAATATGAGAAGATAAATCTCATAAAGAAAATCCCAGAAGGTTAACCCCGGACGAAAGACAGAGTCATGCTAGGATTTTTGGCTGGGATAATGGTCCCAACAGATGGAGACTTGATTCCAAAAGGAAAACCTTATAAGGAAAATCCTAGAAGGAAGATCCAAAACAATTTACCCCAAAGGAAAAATAAAGGCACGTTGGGAGTTTTGGCCAGGATAATGGGCCCAAGAGCTGGAGACATGATCTTGGAAGGTTCACCATATAGGAAGAAAAGGTGCAGTGGGAGTGTTGGCTGGGATAATAGAGTTTAGGGATAGAGGTATTGGATGGAGGTTAACAATTTTGTGAAATGCCAGAAGGCACACCTAGGTCATGGCTTTGTGGATATATCACATGCTATTATGACCGAGGGCCTTCTAACAAAATGTAATGATTTTTTTTGCGACCTAAGGGCTTAACACCTATGCATATGAACAAGTTGGCGGCTAGATATATGATTTAGTGTAAAGCATGACTACAAGGATTTTTGTATCAAGGACCACAATCACAAATTGAATTTATGTGCCTGGTTTATAGATATCAATCCATGTATATCATTTCTTCCATGTTAGGAAGAATTAAATGAGAAAAATAGTCTGGGGATTAATGGAGATTTGACCATAGCTCAAAGAAGCCATGTACAAAGTACAATCTGAGCACAGTGGGAAATTAATAAGCATGGAATTCCCTGTTCAAGTACATTGTTTGACTAGGTATTAATAATCACCATCAAGAAATTCTCATGTTCCCATTTTCAAAATTAATTCTGTTGCAGAGGCCAAGCATTTAGATGGATCAGCAGAATAGGAGGTCATGTTTGAGTATGCTCTCGAGCAGCATGGATGATATAATGATGGCTAGAAGAGATAACATTGCTACAGTGGAGGAACAAAATGAAGGACTGAAAATGTGAAGTTCTGGGATGTAGGATTGTTTTGAGTTGAGTAGAGAGATTAACATGAGTGTGTGTTTTTGTAACTAGTCAAGAATGCATATTCAGAAGAGAAAGGTTGAGAGTGCCTGAAAAAGAGTAAAGTCCGAGAACTGTTGAGTTTGATAGTCTGAGGACCGATATCAAAAGAACTGAATGTTATTGTAGTATGGATATATTGTTGCATAGGATGAGTTAAGTGAATTTTACTAAGTAGAATAGAAGGTCAAATTCAGAGGAGAATAGAGGGCCAAGTGGATGACATCATAGCCAAAAATAGGTATAGAGGTTGTCTTTTATAGTGAGTATTAGTTTCCTTATTAAGTGTGGGTTGGGACATACATATTATGGAGTTAGTGCTTCCATCTAGTGGGTTCCTAAGGAGAGATTGGAGGTTGGTTCATCTTGCAAGTGGGTGCATACATAAATCCATGAATTTGGTGCTTCATGGTAACCTAATCATTTTTCTATAGAAGAAGGGAATTTGGTGCTTCCTGTTAGTGGGTTCTAGGAAACAATATAAGTGTTACAGATCAATTTTGGCACATCACTCGCATCATCCAGATCAGTGTTTTAGGGCTCATCAAACCCTAATTTCAGTTGCTACATGCCCTAAACAAGTCAACCTTTTGAATTACTCCTTCCCAAACAGTTTCATGGCCTGAAGAGATCTTCAAATGACCTAGAGGGACTAGCGCAGTTAGGCCCATGCAAGGATGCACTGCAGAGCAGTTGATTCCATGCCACAGTGCTCTGCAAAGCACTTAAGTCCTTTTTGACCTGTGCTGGGCGAGATTGAGCGAAATTCACATTGGGTTTGTGGAATATTCTTATCTTCTGGAGCCTTCTAGATGATTCCCATACTTATCATCTCCTATGAGCTCGAAAATGGATGAGGAATGAGTTAAGAGACATCCTATCTTCTCATCCCTTCCTCGATGGAACAAATTATAAGTTTGGAAGGCCATTCAATACCATCATTGATGACAAAACCTGCTCCATCTTCCTATAAATTGAGCACTCATCTAAGTGATCAAGGGCTAGACTTCGATGATTGTAAGGAGATAATGTTAGTTTGAGAATTGATAGTATTGTAAGTGTTGTTATGCTACCAGATTGGCATGCTTATGATGTGATGTGGATGGAACCAAAGTTGGAGGAGTGACTTGGAATCAAGCTTCATGGTTGTAATTCTTCCTTATATTCAATAAAGTATTTGCACCTTTTCCCATATGCTTATCTTGATATGTGATGCTTATATGTGTGAATGTATCTGAATCCATTTACTTGTAATCAACATATATTTTTCTTTGATTGGTTCTTTGTCTTATGTTGATGTTTACCGGTACTTCTCAAGCATGTTAAGTACAGGAAGAAGCGATGGGGCTGATACAAAGGAGACAAGAGGAAAGAAAAACTACAATTAGGTCTCCTCATCCTCTTTGTCTTATCTATTACTTATAAGAAAAAGCTAAAGTGCTTTAAACTATTGTTCTAGATATGGCTACTTATCCAGGGAATTAGTATTTATCTGTAGATACTAGATTCTCCAAAACAAATTAGTGACTTTGCTAGGGAACTATCCTCATTCCAAGTAGCTTATCCACATCCTAGGACACCCTAACAGACCTTACTTTCTTTCATTGATTCTATTTGAGCCTTGTTGAAGTGTTTTTTGGTCAAAAAATTGAGGTTAGATGGCTCTTGAGTGGCATCTTTGGAATCAACGAAGGCTTGGTCAAGGGATAGTGCTCTGCAGAGCACCCTTGAGTGAGAGGCAGTGCTCTATAGTGCTGTTAGGCTCCCTTTGACCTGTGATGATCCACCTTAGGGAAAATTTTCACCTTCGGATTGGGTTTTCTCTCCAAATTTCCTTCTATTTATTCTTGCTTAAAGATCAATGATTGTAGTTTCTTTGAAATCAATTTGTATTTCCTCATTCCAGCCTACTTGGGTTTGATTGATTAATTTTTCTTAAATGATTTCTTTATCATTATCATTTCATTGGAAAAGTTAGATTATAGTCAATTAATCTTTGTTCAAATGAAAGTTTCGTAAAAGTCTTCATTTCTTTCGAAAAGGAACTGTCGTAAAGTCTTCGTTATTGCAAAAAGATTGATTGATTGTATGTGCATTAGTTTCCTTTTGTTCATCTTAACATTAAGTAAATTGAAAAGAAAAACTTTCATCTTTGATATTGTAGTTTGTGAATGCTTGAAATGAATAGCTACGGAAATTGCATTATATGTGCTCTTTGCTCTTTGTCAAAAATCTGGTTGCTCTATCCCTACTAGCTAAGGTTTTCATTGTTCAATTGAATGAGAAGAATGCCTATCATATTAGTTGCATTTTAGAAAATTGCAAAAATAAATCATGTGGTGAACCTTGAAAGGAAAATTCTTAAGAAGATCAACTTAAAATTCAGCGGAATTAACTTAATGGAGCATTGTCACCTAATGCAAAACATTTAGAGGTTCTAGGCTAGAGACGTGTTCCAACGTAGTAAAACATAGCAGCTGTCACTAACTTGTTTGCGATACATACCAAGTGTGATACCTCATTCGATATATGTGATTATATCATAGCTCATCCACGTACCTTTTGGTATATAGGGCAGTGTTACAATACGTAAAGTATATGGGAATGCTCTCTCTATGCGGTTTTGCATTAGACATCACTAATACAGATTGGGCCTCCACATACTTTCAGGTATATATGGAAGGAAAACACTAGGTTACTATGCACCCGTACGTAACCAAGTCGATGGCTTTGTACATTGTGATACACTGAACGCAACATTCAGGGCGATTTCCTCCCCGTAGGAAGATATCACCAACATAAAACTTCAACATAGGCCCAAGAAGCTATGAAAATTTGTTAGATTCCTTAGGGCTCGTCAATCCTTAATGACTTGGATCTTGGTTGGGTCCAATTGCACCCCATATTCATCCAATATTAGGGGGATTTATAGGTCAAAAGTGTGCCTAAAAGGAATTTATTAACACAATTAACTTTAAGAGATCTTATTATGATGATGTCATCCCCAGGGGTAAATATTTTGGAGGGAAGAGAAGAAAACTATTTTTTAATTGTATTTTAAACTTATATCCTTATAGGCTTATTCAAATTTCAAGTGTAGATACCCATTGGATGTAAAACTTAATTTCACATCCAATGAGTATCCACTTTGCATACTTATAAGAAGACCCATATTGAAAAAGTTTGAAGATACATTAAAAAATGTGTTAAAGAAGTTTTTTTAAAGAATTAAAAAAAATGTGGGTCTTCCCGGAAGTATGCAGAGTGGGTAATCGTTGGGTGTGGAATTTAATTATGGATCCAACTGGTGTATACACTTGACATTTGAGTAACCCTATAAGGAGATAATTCAAAAATACAATAAAAAAGTAACTTATGTTTTTTCTTTAAAAATTCATAATATTTATTTTATTATTTTAACTTTTATTTTTATTATTTTCCTGTGGAAGCTCATTTTCAACCTCAAAATTCAACCAATGAATGTATCCCAGATTATGTATATGCTGTATCATAAAATATACACATGAAAAAAATATCATTAGATCCAAGAGTATTCTGAACGATATGTTGTAGATGCAGAAAAGAAGGGAATTGCAAGAAATATTTCAGATACAAATTTGCTAAGAAAGGAAGGTATTTGATGATATTCCTATAGAAGTGAAAACCTCCTCAATCGAAGGAGTAAATGTGTACTTGTAATCTTCAAGTACACATGTAGATCAAAGTTGTTTGACTCAAGGGCATCCTGTCATATGACTTCTCATAGGGAATCATTTTGTGAGTATGAAACATATGATGGTGGTGATGTTTTCCTATGGGATCAAATGAGAACTAGAATCATAGGAGGAGGAAAATTCAATTTGAAACCCATGGGTGGAAGGATTAGAACTCTCCATAGTTTTTTAATTTAAGAGTTATGAAAACTTAAATACATGACAACCATCCATTCAAGGAAGGAAGCAATATCATTATAGAGATTTTGTTCAAGTATTCGACTGACACAAAAGGATGTAAGGATTTATTGTGATAGTTAGAGTGAAATCATTTCAGAGAACAAACCAACTTATCATTCTAAGACAAAGCTTATTAATGTTTAGTATCACTTTATGAGAGATGATTGAAGAAAATGTGAAAGGTGAACACTTTAAAGAGTAAAGTAGGTTCATTAAAAAGGAATGTAAGCCATTACATATTTCTTATATTATTAAGAATCTTTTTGCAATAATTAAGTTTACATGGTTAAGACTTACATTGAGTTATCATTATACATATACTATTATTAACTCTAGTTAGCTCATCAATCCTATTACATCGATAAGGGGATCCCACCATTCCATATACATTTTAAAAGAATTATCCTCAGTGCTTATACCTATGATGTACATCCCTAAGTCAAAGTCTCATGTACAAGTGTTTTTGTTAGTGATGATAACTATGTAGACCATGAAATGTGTTTATAATGGGGTCATCCATAAGGTAGGGTCTCATGTATAGGCACTAACTTCAACATTGAGGAGATAGTAGATGAAGAGGTGTCTCCATAAGCTCAAGTAGCATAAATGGGTGCACATGATGTGTCTCATTAATGACACATGAAACCAATGAATGGATAGGTCTTGGGCTTGAGATGCTCACCAAGTTCATATGGATCAAGATTTATTTTCACTAAGACAAGGAGACTATCCATAGAAAAATATCATTCAATATTGACAGTATGAAATATATATTTAGTTTATATGGGGATTCACTATTGATATCAACCATAAAAAAGGAAGATGTCACTCCATTATAACTACACATTATTTCTTCTAGCATTTATATGTGTTAGAATTGCTTTTGAAATAATTATTTTTAGACAAGTTATTGCCTAATATTTTTGGAGAGAAATGTTTTACAAGTAAAATCCAATATAGCGCAATCCTTATGTCTATCATTATAGCCACAAAGTAAGATTTTTCCTCTTCATCTCTTCCTCTTTGCAAAACTTCTTTTACCCAACCCAACGTAAAAGGACAAAAGGAGCTTAGTTTGATGTTGAATGTATCCCTTATTAGAAGGGAATGATTAGATCTTTGCAACAGGGAATTTGACCAGTGGAGATGAATACATTCACCTCTAAAGCTTAGACGAATTGGCTGCCATAATGACTTGCCTAAGTGATAAAGGAATTTGACCAAAAAGGTGAATGACCTAAGGTACTTAATGAGGAAATTATAGGATACATTCAACTATTAAGTCAGGAGGACTTGAATAGGTCAGCCTTAAGTGAGTGTCTAAGGGAAATTATAGGATTGGACAAATCTGCCCCTTAGAAGCCAAAAGGACTTGGCTATGTCGACTGGAGGAGATAGATGTAATTCACCTTTGAAGCCAGAAGGACTTTGCTAGGTCATAAAAGACATTGAATAAAAAGGTGAATGGTCCAAAAGAAAATTCTCACCTAAGAAGCTAAAAGAACTCAAATTCCAAGAGGATTTGGCTAGGTTATGACTAAAGGAGATTGATACATTTTCCTAAGGCCATTAAAGACTTTGGCCAGAAACCTATATGAGAAAAATTTTCTTAAGGAAAAATAAATTTCAACAATGAAAAGATACTTATAGAGAATACCTCCCTCGCTAGCATATCCCAAGGAGAGGGAAAGAGAACACAAAGAGGAAAAGATTAATTTTTATTATGGTTAAATTTTTTATTAAAAAAGTTCGAAAGATTTTTTTTTTCCGTTAACTAATATAGATAGCAAATACATATAGAAAAGTTGGTTGAACTATTAAATCATTAACAAAATCAATTAAAAAAATTATCATTAATAAATCAATTTCAAAATTTTCACATTTCAATTTTCAAGAGTGAAATATCGGAAGCATTTTTTAAAGCCGACCAATTTAACTCCTCGTAACCATAATTTTTAACACCGTCATCTTTGTTGAATGTCCACCACGCATACCTCGCCCTGAGGCCCTTTTCCATATACACAAGATGTAGAACAACCAGGAGTATATCGTGCTCATTTATTTCCCAACAGTTAGTTCTAGTCCATACATATTTACCTTTAGGAAGCTTAGGGAGTTTGAAGGGATCAACTTGTTGAGTGTGCTCACTTTTCCGGCTCTGAACTAGCCTCCATCCACTTGCTAAATCATCCATAGCGTAAATAGCCCCAACGGGATACTCGCCATAATCGCCACTGGCATACTCCCTCTGAGATATGGCATAAAGTGTTCCGGATTTGGAGGATATCATACATCTCCCGAACGCGCACGTGACAAAGAATTTACGGAAGTTACGGGAGGAAGGCGGAACATATCTAGGAAATTTCATTAAATGCCGAGCAAACGTTGTGTTCACTTCTCCTCCCACTACCCACACGTTGCTCTGAAAGTCGAAGTGCATGGGAACGAGTATGGTAGTATCATCGTTGCCTGTATATACCCAGCTAGTAAGATTTACTAGATACAGTTTTCCTTTCCACGGGATAGGTGTAACATTTAAGTTGTACGGACACTCTGGAAGAAGTGACCACTTTTCAGAGTTTACGTCTAAGGACAACACTGTTGCACGATTTCTACCGGTACCCAACAACACTATCAACCGATCTCCGACTGTTACTTTCCTAATCCGATCATAAAACTCGTTGTGGAGTTCTCCAGCTATTGTGGAAGTATCCAAAGCCCGGAAAGACCTATCGGAGTTCTGGTCCGAATTTAGTATGTAACAGAAGGGATGCTGCCGATCATCTGTACTATTCCAGAAAATAATTTTATGTCCGATCGCTTCCACAAAGGATTTACCACGGGGGCATCCGTTACAGAATTCTTCTGGTGGCAACTCATGCGGAATAGTTAAAGCCGTGAACTCATGTTGAGGGAAGGGTGACAACCTCTTGTCTCTGATGGCACAGTCTATAAAATTTATTTCACTCACCATGGTTTCACGGCGACGGCCGCGTCTCTCGTGCCAACCTCTTGGTTTCACGCGAAACAGAAGATTGCATTGTCGTGGTGGCGGCGGGGCTGCGTCAACCAAATGTCGAAGTCTGTTAGCAATAAGTCCAGACCTGGCGTTAGAAATGAGGGCCCGTAGATGGCCGTCGAGGCTTGGAATAATTCGATGGCTTATAAGATCGTCGTTCATCAAATTGAAACTTTCCATGGCTGTTGAACTGTCACTAATTTCTCTAAATCTTGGAGGCAGCAAATCAAGAATCACCTCTGACTCGTGCTCATGATCTTTTGCATTGTCGGTGTAAAAAGGTTCCATGTTCTCACTCACAAATTAACCCCTTTCCCTTCACGATTTTGTTGAAGAAAGAATCTCCGAGAAGATGGCCGAACGAGTAGTACGAAATATATCAATGAACGTCCAACTTGGTGATGATCGAGTCCAATGAAATATGTCTTTCACTTTATACTGGGTTTTAGTATTTATATCAAGCGTCCATGAAGGTAGGCCGACTCCCTTGAGAAGGACACCACATGAAGTCCATGAAGGTAGGCTGACTCCCTTGAGAAGGACACCACATGAAGTCGGGTCATGCCTTTTATTGGTGAGTTTCCACAAATTGAAATATGGTTTTGTTTCTTATGATTAAGTTTGAGTTTTATTTTTTTTTAGTGACTTTATAAATTAGAAGATATGGTGTTAAGGGAACCCAAATTTTTTTGGGCACATTGTAGATGTTACAATTTTTTATCAATGGGCTTTTATTGGCTTTTTGAATGGGCAGCTTAACATTGTTTTTTTATTTATATGGGTTTTAAACCTATTATATTATAGAAAGGGTTTGTTTTGGTCATTTTAATTAGATGGTGATTTTCTCCTCAATCAAAATTAGAGTTGGAGTTAACAAATTTGGTTTCAAAGCTTACAACACAGAATAGTAAAGTTTGCTAATCCATCATATTCAAGAGAATCCATGGTAACTTTGGTGGAATTAGAGATATAATGAAAGAGATTGAAATGGGTATTTCGCCTAGAACTAATATTGGACGAATTTTCTATGACAATTGTATTCATGCAAAATTGTTGGAGACTGGAGGGTATTGGAGAGATTTTCTATGACACTTGTATGTATCTTTCAATACATGGTCATCCTCTCACTCCTTGCAGTGGGGAAGGATATATGTGCCTCCAAGGTTCAACAAAAATTATCCAAAAAGATGGCCTTTGTGCATGTGCTTTTCTTATGGGACAATCCATCATGTTGTCCAAGCTCACTTCAGGATTTGCCTTTTGTTTACATTTCCAATTATAACATCTTCTCCCACTCGAGTACTAACAACTTCTCCCACCGCATTACTAGATTGGGTTGTGGAAAGGGTTACTTGTTGAATTGACCTGATTCTTAATGTCTATTACGAAGATGAGTTCACAACATAAAATATAAAATCTGATGCTACAATTATGTTCATCTCGTGGAGATTTTATCTCAATCTGATTCCCGAATTGAAAGTTATTCCTACTTGAACTTTTCTTAATCATATTATGCATCATCTATAATGGGGGCTGCCACATGGCACCCGTGTGGTATTCATGTGGCATCCACATGTGGCCCAGATGGCACAACCACATTAACCAACATGATTCCATTCTTGGAAGGTACCTACATGGCCTCCATGTGGGCGATGCCATGTCGTCTCATGGATAGGGCCCATGAGGACATGGATAGGGACAATAGATTGTTTGGAATAATTAATTATTCCAATAAATGTGCTTCAAATCCTCTTTTCCTTCTACCTTGCATAGAGAAAATACTGTTTAGACCAATTCTAGCAACTTTGTACTTTCCAGCTAGCCCTAGAATCAATGTGCGTTATCTAACTATTCTAATCATAAAATTTCATGTGGTAATCAGATGGTATTTAGGATTTTTCTTTTCAACCTTTAGCTTTGATAATCATGACTAACAATCATCATCAACCCTTTAAAAGGAGATCAAATTTCCTTACCATTGTCATCAATACTTTTTATTATCCAAATTAAAACTCTATACTATATCCGAAGTTCACTGTGTGTTTTCATGTCAATGGATATGCTCACCATTCTCGTTTTTCTACATCTTCTAACAACTTTATACTAGTGCATATCAAGTGAAAATGGAGATGGTTATATGGGTCATCCAATTACTCCAGCTGTTTGAATGAACAACTTGTTTCTAAGAGGAGTAACCGAGGGAATGTTGTGTGCTAGAGTACATGTTTGAGAGATACATGGAATTGTTTGTTGAGGAAGGAAGATCCACAAATGACGGTTTTGT
>APFE030492088.1:25551-64348 GCA_000404065.3 Pinus taeda | reverse complement strand
GAGGGTGTGATGCATATCACCTTCCCAATGTACAGGGTGCGATGCATACTGATTTGCTCCTCTGTAGGGTGCGATGGTTGGGAATGGAAAAATGGCAGGGACAAAAATGCGAGGTGGAAGATCATTGAATCTTCCAAAAGCTTCTCCTCTGACACTTTCCACTCCATTTTTGACCAGGGATGAGTAAGAGATCATCATTCTCCAAGTGGAAGCAGGAACTATCAGAGAGAAGACATTAGTCAAGATCCCAAAAGATGACTCACCTCTCTGTAATCATCTATATATGGATCCCTCATCACAGAGATCCAAGGGCTGGAATTTTGTATCTTATAGAGAAGTGCTGTTGGTACTCTGGAGTCGCCATTTTGTTATACGGGAATAGTGTCCACTCGGATGCTGCTATTCCCACTAAGATGGGTGGCTATCTTAGAAACAAACAATCAAAGTCTACTATTGTTTCCTTTAATGAAAATAGATGAGAGGAGAACCAAGAGGGCCAACCTGAGTCTTGGGCTCAATTTCCTCTCCTTCTTGATAGAGTTTCGCCGCTTCTTCTTTGTCTGCCCAACTTCAAAAGGACCTGTGGAATCACATAAATATACTACTATGCAAGAAACAAGGATCTAAATTCATAAATAATACAGGATCAAATGTGCATTAACCATATACATGCATATATAAACAAGTACACAAGAATATGGAAGGAAACAAGAATAGCTTTATTCAGATGAAAAGTAGCAAGAGGATTACAACCATGTGCTCTGACCCAGCATCATCCTCCAGCTAAGAAGCCCTTCTTCACCGAAAGCAAAGCTAGATCACCCAACACTATGAATGTACACCAGAATACCAATAGCACTTCTCTATAAGATACAAAATTCCAGCCTCTGGATCTCTGTGATGAGGGATCCATATATAGATGATTACAGAGAGGTGAGTCATCTTTTGGGATCTTGATTAGTGTCTTCTCTCTGATAGTTCTTGCTTCCACTTGGAGAATGCGCTCGATCTCCTCTCCTTCTTGATAGAGTTTCGCCGCTTCTTCTTTGTCTGCCCAACTTCCAAAGGACCTATGGAATCACAACAACATACTACTATGCAAGAAACAAGGATCTAAGTTCATAAATAATGCAGGATCAGATGTGCATTAACCATATACATGCATATATAAACAAGTACACAAGAATATGGAAGGAAACAAGAATAGCTTTATTCAGATGAAAAATAGCAAGAAGATTACAACCATGTGCTCTGACCCAGCATCATCCTCCAACTAAGAAGCCCTTCTTCATCTCAAAGCTAGATCACCCAACACTGTGAATGTACACCAGAATACCAATAGCACTTCTCTATAAGATAGAAAATTCCAGCCTCTGGATCTATGTGATGAGGGATCCGTATATAGATGATTACAGAGAGGTAAGTCATCTTTTGGGATCTTGATTAGTGTCTTCTCTCTGATTAGTTTTTACTTATTTAAGTACCACTCTTCCTAAAGTAACATCCCTTTGAGCTCATAAAGAGAAGTAGAACATACAAAATTCACTGTAACATTAAGATTTATAATAAAGGTTGAAACATCTCAATGAAACCATTGATTATCAAAACTATCAAGTCATTATAAACCACAAAATCATCACTAAAAACCAGTTGGGCATGTTTATCACATAAAATATAGGACATATAGTCAATGGCATTCTCTATGTCTCTCAACTTCAAATAATGCAATTGGTTGTGCAACTAAGTACTCTCTCTTTCGTTCGAGGCTTGTTGGTGCAAAAATAGTAATAGGATTGATACCTTGGGTTTGGGCACATGAGCCAACAAAGCTCCGCTATAGTCTAGCACAATGCCAACATTTTCACCTTACCCAAAATGGGTAAGGAGTCTTGCTCAACGCGTGCCATGACTTAGTTAGATGGGGATCAAAATCCAGTATCGGGAGGAATCACATCAAAGGGACAAGAATCAAAGAACACTAAATCATATCACATAGAAGACTGATCACAACAAGTCATGTATACTCGTAAAGGAATAACTACTTATATACACACATATAATTTTTTTAAAGAATCAAATAATAATTCGACTAACACACAATTGTCCCAATAAGTCTTCTTCATCATTAATCTATGCAACAACATCATTACATAAGGCTCGAGCGCATCTTTTCCATAATACAGACTCACAAGATAGATCAATACATAATCATAGAAAATAGCAGATAGAGAGCGACTCTAATAGCTCCACAACAACATTCCAATAGTATCCTCTTCTCTTCCTTCCCACTCATCCTTCCTTATCTTTACGCACCAGCCTAGACTGCCAGTTCTTTCTCGGTACCTTTGCTTTCTTCCTTGCTCGATTGTTACTATTTCTTGGCTGTCATTGTTCTTTTCTTGCTTGGCTGTGGCTGCTTCTTTCTGTCATTCCTTTTCAACTACCAATCCTCAGTGAGTTCCTTCCTCTTTCCCGACTGTCTCTCTTATAGCTTTGCAATGACTATCTCTGCCACATATCATTAGCCTTCTATCTTATCCCCAAAACTCCTTAGTTCTTAAAAAATGAAGGTCCCAACCATAGTCCATTGACTCGTCCCCGAATTAATCCTTCACCGACGCTGTTGGTGTTGCCAACACTCCTGCTGCTGGTGCTTCTGCTATGACTTCTTGCATTGCCTCCCCTTGGATGGTTTCTTCAAACGAAGGCCCCAACTCAGGAACAAAGGTGATGGCCACCTATCTAAATTAGTTGTATGCATGAAGCGCTTCCTACTATGTTCCTGTGAGTGCAACCTCCTGTCCGAGGAACTAAGTTGTAGTATCAGATGTAGGTTGGGTCAGTTGTGCCATCAACAGAGAATTCCACTGTGCATCTATATCATCATTGAGTTGCGGCAGTGTTTCTAAATGTGCTTGCATCGGTGACCAGAGGCCCCCAAAGCATTTGCTTGGTTTTGGCTGACTCATCTTCAATCTAATGAATTTGGGCCTCAAGAGTGTTTACCTCTGTTAGGATCTCCTTCCACATGTTATTTTCCTTGGTGCTTCTATCCTCGGTGAATAGTTGGTTGACACAGATGTGAAGGGGGTAGATAGGTTGGTTATTTTTCGCTAGATAGCCTGACCAGTCGTGAACCTGTTGTAGAAGGGTGTGGGACTCCTTCGCAACATTGATGATAGAGCCCTTGAGGGCGGTTACGTGTTCCATTTTCTGTTTGATCCTAGTTGCATACATTGTGGCAGGGTCTAGAAACACCCTTTTTGTGGCAACAAGGTTTTGCTTGAGCTCGCGGTTAGCGAAAATTAAATGATGACATGCTGCCTTGATGTGGTTGTAGCATTCGATAAGTAAACAAGCTGATAAGTCCTTAGGGGCATTGGGCACAACATCAAAGACTAAAGGCCATGGCACCTAAAAGTTTTATGTGATCTATTCTAGCTGACTTTGAAGATGTTGCTTTTCCTGGTGCATCTAATCACATTCTATAGTAAGTGAAAGAATTTGTTGTTCTGGATTTTCATGCTTGACCGTTAAATCACTATGCAATGCCTTTGCTGATGTGTGACTAGTTGAATAAAATTAAAAAATTGGGTTGAGGACTAGCCTTGGAGATCATCTTGGCCCATGGTGGATGGTTCCGGAAACCGACTTTGCAACGACTTCCCATTGGCGACAGATTTCGCTGAATTTCCATGGGGTGATGTAGCTTGCTGTGAAGGTTCAGCTGATGGTGGACTGATGTGGATGGAAATGGGGAGGGCTGAAATTGAAGGAGAAGGGTGAAGGGGCAATGCTACTGGATGGACGGTAGTGGTGAGGGGATTGGTAATTATTGGTTTGGTGGCTGTTAGTGGACCCAACTCAAACAATAAAGACAACTTGGATGTCGGGGTGACTTCTGAGCTGGGAACTACCATGATTGACTGGATAACAGAGTCTACCTCCATTTCCATTTCCGTTCCTAACAATGTTCTAGAGGGCATGGTATTTGAAATGGTGGAAAATGCGGAATTTGTGCACGACGATGGATTGTGCGATCTAGGTGACACAACAAAAGTGTAGGGTAGAGTTTCTTTGATAATGGGCGATGTTGTTTGTGATTGGGGTTCTTCAAGAGTAATATCAACATTTGGTTGGCGGGGGTAGTTTTCTTCCTTTTAGACCAGTTTGGAGGTTTTGTAGCCTTCGGCTGTTAGGATTTTGGGATTATTGGTTCAGACTGGAAATGGGGCCCTACAACCAGAAGTGCATCAACTAGGGGAGTACTAGCCATAGAATCATGTTGCCTTGAATATTTAAATTCAGTAAAAGTAGGGAACAAACTCATCGAGACTCCGATATTGATGATAATTTCTTTAGAGAATGCATTTCATTTCTTGAGTTCCTTGAAGACATATTGCAACTCTTCTGCAACCAAACTCTTCCTTGAATCCACATGTGTCTCTCCGAGTAGTGGCTGGGGTACCATTCCCCCAAATAAATATATCTGCTTTCCTTCATGAACCTCCCTTGCAATACCTGGACATGAGCTAACCTCTGCATGGAACACTTCTTCAGTCATCATAAACTTTTGAGGTGTCATCTAGAATGAGTGAGAATGGACACAACGAGGCCTGATCTAGAAATTTCTGTGACTAATACAAAATCATAATTCCAATGAATAATCATCGTGCAGTAGCTTTAGGATCCTTTCTGCAACTTTGATGACCTCAAACATTTTTCTGTACCATCCGATGAAGGAGGCCTCGTTGATCTCCTTGTTGCTTGGGTCCCCCGAGGTTCACCAAGGTGTGTACAAGAGAGCAAGAGGCTGGTATTCTGTGATAGGGGCTAACTACCGACCCTTTGGTGGGCACTATTTCCACATAGCCAGAGCAACAACAAGGTATCCATAAATAAAGTGGTTCACTCTCTTGTAAATGTCCTCGTAGGCCTTGAATAGTTTTTGAAGTAGGAAAATGCACTAGTTCAAATGTGAGCCTTATACATAGTGCTCCACGACTGAAATAGTATCAAGCGTGCACACATTCTTGGAAAAATGGTGCATGAGCTTCCCTGCAATGATATGGCATGCAAACTTGATATTGGGGGTGTTGATTGGCTCTATGAGAGCACCCTTTCCTCCTCTATGGGTGTCATACATGTAGTAATTGTCATTTCTAGTCTTCTTCGCCCACTTGGAGGCCGTCTGGAATGCAATGGATACAAAATTTATAGCCTTTGATAATCTTGTGAGCCTCTAGATGTCAACCACGTGAATTTGATGTTCCATCTCAAGCCGAAGTGATCCTCCATGCATTCTTATGATAAGTAGCTTCGTGCACTACATGGCAGCCCCAGTCATTCCAAACACGGCCAGACTCCTCAAATTCAACAACGTTGAGCTTTTAATTCCTCTGAAATCATTTGTGACTTTGATGGATTGAATTCCATTAAACTTAATCACTAGTTCATTATATACCTCGTGCTTCAGGGCTGGAAATTGGAAGGAGTCTGAGAGGTCATTATCAACCAACATTGCTTTATCGTATTTTTGATAAATTGGTTATGTTTTCATGATTCTTTCATCAAATTCAAACTCCGGAACATATATCACAATCTTCATAATTTTGGAATAATGTTGATAGATAAAAGACAAAGGGAGCTTGGAACCTCCTAACTAATTACTACGACAACTATTCCTATGCATTCTTAATCACGTTAAAATTGTCGTCAACTAAGCTGGACCTGACTTGGATGACACAAAATTGG
Organism: Pinus taeda; assembly: GCA_000404065.3. NCBI lineage: Eukaryota > Viridiplantae > Streptophyta > Pinopsida > Pinales > Pinaceae > Pinus > Pinus taeda. The sequence continues at coordinate 58,594 of APFE030492088.1, read as the reverse complement.
AAAAGGAAAGGTGGAGTTGATTGGTAATTATGGTATCATGATGGGAGGCACTTAGGAATTGATTATGGGTATTATGGGAAAGGTTTAACATAAATTCTAGTTGACACTGGAATTTATTGCTTAATTATTACGGAAATGACACCTAACACGGAAATGACCCCTAACACGTGTGACTCTGTCCTATCACAAACAATTGCGGTGGGGTGAAAGTATCTCCACAATTGGAAGAGTCATTGCGGGAGATTTATTCTTGAACAATTTCAACTAAAATAACATACACAACTTATACATGACAAAGAAGTAATTGACGCTACCTAATTCTACATATGATCTCCTTTAAGAGATGTATCTATTTTGAGTGGAATCGTTTGATCCTTGGAAGGGTTTCAGGTGTGTGCCATTCACCCATCTTGGTAGTAGAACACCATCTAGTTGTCCAAGCTTGACTGCACCCGATTACTTCATTTCCATAATGATAAAAGGCCCTAACTAATGCATCTGTAGCTTCCCTGGAAACCTTAAGAATGTGCAATCATATAGAAGAACATGTCCTCCTACCGTGAATTATTTCTGCTTAATGTGCCTATCATGCCATGCCTTTTGCCTCTGCTTTTTGGTTGTTTGATGGAAATATGCCATGAACCTAGCCTCATCCAGTTCCGAAAGTTCCTCCAACCTATTTAGAATTGACTCTTTCTCTGTCATATGAGTGGCCTGTGCAATGAAAACATTGGGAATAGCGAATTCAGTGGGTACCAAATCCTCCCTTCCATATACTAGCTGGAAAGGCATATTCTTATGTAAGCATTTAATAGTTGTGTGATATTCCCTTGGAGTCACTGGTACCCACTCATCCCAATCATCCCTGTTGGCTGAGCATATCTTGGTCATGTCCCTTTCCAAGATCTTATTGAAAGTATCCACCGTGGCATTTTCTTGATGGTGATACATGCTGCTCCTATGGTGTTGTATCATGAAGTTCTGAATGAATGAGACAATTGCTTCATTTATGAAATGGGTCCACTGATCACTAGTGAGATTCCAGGGGCACCCAAATCTAGAGTTGATGTTATCAAAAATAAATCTGGCAGCGATATCTGTAGTACAGTCCTTAACCAGTATGACCTCCATCCATATGGTACAATACTATGTGATGATGATGATATATCTGGCATGGGAGTGGCATGTCGGCAGATTGATAGATCCTATAAAGTTGACAACCCATTTCTCAAATATTTGCAGTGTGTGCACTAGTTTCAAGGGTAGCTCATCTCGGTGTGATGGTATCCCAACCCTCTGGCAAATGTCACACTTTTTGGTGTATTCCTTCACATCCCTGAAAACAATGGGCCACAAAAGCCCTGCCTGTAGTACTTTCCTTACGGTGGACTTTACCCCAACATGGCCTCCTGCAACCCTTGAATGAGACTCCCATAATACATCTTGTCTCTCATTGTTGAGGAAACATCTGTGCAACACTTGATCAAAGCCTAATTTATATAGCTGTCCCACAATCAATTGATAATTTGCAAGCCATATGACCATATGGATCCATTGTGTTGTTGTGTATTCCTCTGGACATTTACCTGTAGCTAAAAATGCTACTTTATCCGCCAAGTAGTTTGGTACCTCTTCAATTCAAAATAGATCAGCATCCCATAGCTTATCATCAAGGGATCCTCCACTTTCACCTAACTCTAGCCTAGAGAGGTGATCAAGTCCCACATTCAGTTTATCTGGCTTGAAAATTACCTCAAATGTGAATTCTTGGCATAATAGAAGCCATATGCAAATCCTTCCTTTGAGAAAGTAGTGTCAGAACTTCTAAAGTGAGTATACCATGGAAAGCGCCTCGCGCTAGGTCAAGGTATAATTTTTATTTGCTGTTGATAATTTTGCTAGTAAAATATATAGCGTGATTGAGGTTCCCTCTCCCCGGATGAGCCATAACTGCTCCCAAAGAAATGCCCGAGGCATCAATGTGGACATGGAACTACTTGTTCCAGTCTAGGTAAACTAGAATCAACGCGCTTTCTAATTTTCCCTTTAATACATTGAGAGCAACATCACACTCTTCAGACCATGTGAATTGTTCAACTTTATTTAGCAATTTCTCCATTGGGGAAGTAATCATAACATAGTTATGGATAAACCTCCTGTAGTACCCTGTGTGGCCCAAGGTGGACCTGAGCTATTTTATACTTGTGGGTGGAGCCATGTTCATGATTTTCGCAACCTTAGCGGGGTCTATACACACTCCTTCCTTGCATACTATATGGCCGAAGAATGTACCAAAGGGAACTGCAAATATGCACTTCTTCATGTTTAATGAGATATGCAACTGTCTACATCGATCAAACATGATTCTAAGAAAACTGGAGTGTTTCTCCAACAAAATATAAATTGTCCAACCATCCATATAAACTTCTAAGAACCTATGGATATAATCTCTAAAAGCAACAATCACAATCCTTGAGAACACTACGGGTGCATTCTTGAGTCCAAACGACATAACATGATATGCATAGGACCCCATTCCGTGGTAAACATGGTTTTCTTCTTATCCTCCTCTGCGATCCTTACTTGGTGATAACCATAGAATCTGTTTGTAAAAGAATAGGCTTCATCCGCTACTACATTGTCTAAAAATTCATCACTGAATGAAGTGGGAAAAGGATCATGAACACAAGCATTTTTTACACTGCGTTATTCCACATAAACCCTTATTTATGTAGCATCATTCTTATTCTATATAGCAATCAGGCTTACCCACTCCGCTTCATAAACCGAGAAACATCTTATATATCTCCTTTTTCACTTTCTCCTTAACTCTTGGGTTTAGTCAGTATGGTCAATGCTTTACTAGTTTTGAATCTGGTTTAAGCATGATCTTCATCTCCCCTAAGTCCCCCTTAATCCCCTTCAGTTTCGCAACAAACGAGGGGAACAAATATTCATATTCTTTCAAGAGATCAAAGATCTCTCTTGTAGTCTGCTTGTTCGAATAATATCCAATCGAGGCTAACTTCGGCTTGTCATCAGCCTCAATGTTATGTTTCCACAACTTCAAGGGGAGTAGGTGAAAAGAATCGATCACAGACTCATCCTTGATATCTCGTTCCCCCTCAGTTTCACTGAATGCCAAATTTCGTAATTCCTCAAGATTATCTTTGTCTGATTCTCTATCCACCTTCCCATAGGCTATGACCTCATGATATCTGGAATCATGTATATGCTCTAGAGTGCTTTGATATATGCATATCTCCATTAACTGGCATGTTGTAAGAAGAACTCGCTTGACAACCTACAATGCCTCGGTCAACCTTTCGTTGCTATCTGAGAAGGAAAAGTTGCTTACAAACTAATTAGCTAGGTGATCCCAATCTCCAGTATGTCTCCTTATTTCTTCCTTTACATACCATGCTTTTGGAAAGGTCCCCAGGTTGCGTATAAAACCATGCACCCACAAATCTTTTGGAACTCCCTCCCCATTCCATTTGTTCTCACATTCTTGCAAATGTTGTTGAGGGTTAGTGTCCCCCTTTATTTCTCAGAAAACTAGTGTCTTTTTGAACGACTAACCCTCTAGGTTTGGCAGCTACCCTAGAAACAACAGTTTAAAGCAATTCAATGATTTCTTCTATGTATAATAGATAAGAGAAAGAAAATGGAAACAACCTGGAACTTCTACTTAATCCCTTGCTTGATCTTCCCCCCCTTGACAGAGCTTGCAACTCCTCCCCGTACTTAACCCGCTTGGAGAGTACCTGTAGAAACACAGTAACGAAGAAACATCAAAGCATATTGATCTATTATAACATAAACATTACCGAATCTAATACATAATGAACATACAATAGCATTCACAAATGATAACATTCACAATTGCACAATCATATGGAAGAAAACTTGAAGAACTTTATTAAATAGAAGGGAGAATTACAACCCCGTTGTCTGATCTAGCATCATCCTCCCAGCATCAATCCCTCTTCACCTCATGAAATAGCAAGATCACACCAACAATAAAATGCTCCTTCCTCAATTACAAACTATCAGCACTTCCTTGCAATTCACAATATTCCAACCTCTGGATCTCTTATATGAGGGATCCATTTATAGATGTGTGCAACGGTGTGAGTCATCTCTGGGTTTTGATTAATGTCATTCCACTTGGAGATTTCTTGGATCTCTTACCAATCCCTGGGCAAATTCAGAGAGGCAAGTGTCATAGGAGAAGTTTCTAGAAGATTCCATGAGAAACCACCTAGCAAACTGTCTCAGACATTTGTCCATCCTCGCCCATCTCACCCTATAGAAGGCTCAAACAGTATGCATTGCACCTGGGCAATGTAACACTCAGTATGCATCGCACTTTGCCAGTGGAGCAGTCAGTATGGTTCATTTTAGGCCATTTCTGGATGGTTTCTCAGGTGGAACTTTTGGGGAATGATGTAATCAGATGACCATGTTATTTTAGGGTATAAAACAACTCTTTTAGGTGTTGAAGAGCCTTAGTTTATCGACATATGAGTTTGGGGTTGAAGTTCCCAAATATGTCTATAATAGTTGCCCCTTAAAGCATGAAGTCGTAAATTTTGATGTCGGGTGAAATGCTTTATCATGAGGATCCGAGGTTTCGAACTGGAAGGTGACCTGCATAAGTTACAATACAATACATCATCATAATATAATTTTCATGATCTAGCTAAGGTAGGCATTCCCATGCTCAACTTTATAAATTCATTTCATGTACATAGATCAGATAGTTATCTGCAGATGTAGACTGCAAATTCTTCAGACGTAGAGTCATCATCCTTGGTTTGGATGACTATCTGTGCAGCGTCTTTGTACATTTGATTTTTTTTTTATATCCCTGAATATATCGCAGCCAGGATGTATGAGACTAGATCTGGGGTCTTCAAACTTGTTCAATCTTCACCCGATGTACAAGTTGAACATGGAGAGAAATCGCCTGATTACCAGCCAATAATGTGAGTTGTTAACAAGCGCGAGAGGAATCACCAATAATGATAATGATCCTCAAGGTACTACAGTACAATTCACGTCGTGCGAATATATGATCCAATGTCGAACACCATACAAAATATTTTGGTCGAAGGCCATTGATGTCAAACTACTGCTGGAAGTGAGAAACTTGCCATTGAGGCATGCAAGCTTCAAAGCACTGAAAGGGGTGTTTCTAAGTCAACTTCTTGGGTAATAAGCTGATGTCAACAAGAAGCGACTTGTCATAGGAGGGCCTTGATGTATCCCACATCTACAACACAAAACGAAGAAAATGATTTCTGGAGGTGAAAACAATCTGACGACACAAGGTTCAAGAATGGCAGTCATGAAAGAATGAAGGTTGGACGTATTGCAATGGATGAGGCATTAACCGGATTGTGGTTTCTCAACTGAATGACTTCTCTTGAACATGTCAACGACACTGAGATGGATTGGTAGCGTTAACCCCAAAAGATGGATGGTGCGAAAGACCAATGGTGAGATGGCCGGTGAACGAAATACCCAACCCGACTCAATAATGGTGATGGAATGAAAGTGTCATGTTCAAGAGCGACCTGCTACCATAAGTTCTTCAAGTTTTTTCCCTTTTTCCCTAGTCATTGCTGACCAATACCTCTTTATTTTTGTCAAGCTTGAGGAGGATAACATATGCTTGTTCTATAATTTTCCCTTGAGGCAAACCTGTCGCTATGTTTTAACGAGTCTAGCGACAGTGAAACTTGGTCTTGTCTAGAATGGACAAGTTTGTCGCTATTGTTTTAACGAGTTTAACGACAAGGATAACTCGGTCCTTTTCATGTTTAGAGAGTTTGAAAAGGAACAAAAAAAAAAACTCCAGAAGTTCTTTTTCGTAAAATAATCCCTTCGGTTCGAAAAAGGATAAAATAATACAAAAGGGATGACTTTTTCGATCACTTTAACGAGCCGAAAAAGACAAGAGATCGCACTTTTTCATAGGATAATCCCTCGAGTTTGAAAAAGTATAAAACCATATAGGAGGGATGACATTTCCAAGCACTTTAACAAGCTGGAAAGGCCAATTGCTCGAACTTTTTCTTGAGATAATCCCTCAGGTCCGAAAAAGTATAAAATTATACAGGAGGGATGACATTTCCAAGCACTTTAACGAGCTGGAAAGGCCAATTCCTTGACAATCTTTTCATATTTAACAAGTCTGAAAAGGGTTTAAAGGAGACTCGATCTGAGGAACGAGTGGTGTCTAGGGTAGCTGCTTGTTCTGGGTAATCTTGGAACTTCTCATAACATGGTGAATTCTATGAAGAGGCTGGCTAATAAGACCACTCATCGCAACTGGTCCTCAAAAAGGGGTAAAACAACCAAGTGGAAGCGTATGATCGACCAAAATAATGGAGGTGACGAGAGGTACACAACTAAGGTTCAAAAGGCTGATAGAATGGTAATCACAAAGGTTAATTACTTGAGGGTGGGTTCATTTTTTTACAAGCTTGAACCATGGGGGAACTATGCTTGGATTTTTGGTTTTACTTTTATGCAAGCTCAAAACGACAAAACTAAAAATTGATAATGAAAATTGTGACAAACCTAAAAATTGAAAATGAAAATGAAAATGGTTTGCATGCCCCCAGCACGATGAAAAGGAGAGTCTCCTATAACCATATGGAAATTTCTGTGGTTAGGCAGGATGGTTTCGTCCAGAAGACAAAACACCTCCTTGGCTTCATCCAGAATAGACAAAGGTGAATGGTGTGACAGACCGGTATGACAAACCAATCACATAACCTACAGGGAAACTTATCTTTACAACTGGGTGCGTCCAAAATAGACAAGGGTGCATGCCCCCTAAGCTTCGTTACATTCACTAGATTACTCGTGGTGATCAGGTTGATGGAATGAAGATTCAAGTGATACCGTTGATGTAAAAGCACCATTTAGGGATGATGATTGACTTGGAGCTATGCTTGGACCGGGAAATGAAAGCTGGTCAATGGTGACAATCTTGCTTTCATGCGGGAAATGCATCACTGAGAAGAGTGTTGAAACAATAACTTCCATGTTATAAACATAGTCACGTCCAAGGAGTAAGTTGTAATCTAATGGCCCTGGGACTACCATCACGTTCAGATGAACGGTTTTCCCTCCCAAAGTGATCGGTAACTTAGGAAGGATCCCTAACAGTTGACTGGTTCCTTTGTTAAAGCCTAACAGATTCTGTGTAACAGGCATAAGCGATGGCGAACCAAGTGATCTCCAAGCAGTTGAGGAAAGGATACTCATTGATGCCCCTTCATCTATAATAGTGCCAGACATGGTCATTTTACGAACTTGTACTATGATCCAGAAAGGTATATAAGAAGGAAGGTAGGATCTTGCTAGTCGATTCCCATCAAAGGAGGTGACTAGACTACTTGGAGGGGGTACCAAATAAATGGGTGAATTAACCCCTTGAGTTACAAGAACTGGAGGGTTTTCCTCTTGTCTAGATAGAACAAGCGAATTGCTCTCAAGTTCGTCAGAATCTGAAGTAACAAAAAGAATTTGAACGATATCATTTCCACTCTCTTCGGGAAAGGTATGATTATATAAAGGTGGAACTGGGTCAGCTGTTACCTCAACCGTTGATTTTGGTTAGGTATAGACTCAAAAGATTCACTTTCAGAGAGAGCGGTTTCTACTGACGGTTGATTTAAGTCAGTCGGTTTTTCAACTAGTAAAGGACTTGGGGAGAGTTTCTTGTAGCCAAATGGAAGTCGTTGCAGTGATGCAAGATGGTTATCCAACACTCTTTTGGCTTCATCCAAAAAAGGACAAAGGTGAAGGGTATGGTTGCCTTCACATAACCTACATGGAAACCTAACCTTTCTTGTCTGTCCATGAATTTTACTATCACTAGTTGAAGGTGTGTTATCAACATGATCTCCAGAAGTTGATGACACAGAATGGTACGAATAGGGAGACCATCCTCTCAAGATCCGAGGAAAGCAAGGGCAGTCTCGAAAAAAGTGGTCACTTGCACAAATTATGCATGGATATTTGGCTTTGGAAAGTCTAATGTGTGTATTTTCACCAGATGTTGCATTCAAAGCAATGGTTGCTTGGTTGTCCCCTTGCTGAATTGGCTTCTTCTTCTTCTCCTTCCCTTTCTTCTTCTTCTCAGCCACCTGGTTACTAGCATCACTACTTGTGCTAAGCGAAGAGGAAGAAGGGGAGGGAGAAACAAACGAAGAAGAAGGCAAAGGGTCAACTTCAGTATCAACTGGAGGTTGATTCGATTGCGGAGGAATCACAACATTTTTAACCATAGAGGTTGAAAATAGCCAAACTGGTAGGCCAATGGTAATTCCCGGAAGGGAAAATGTAGCCATATACGGAACACCAATATTCCCCAAGAAGAAAAAGGACTAGGATTCCCCTCAAAAGGGATTCCTTGATTAGTGGATCTTGGATTTTTATCCATATATCTCAACCTAAGATGAACTAAGGAATAGGGATGCTATTTTGAATTCAATTAATTTTAAAGATGCTTTGACAGTACCTTGCTTTTTCAGTTTTTAAGAGTCGAGAAAAAGCTAAAGATGGCTCTAGTCTCCTTCGATTTTTAATGACCCTGAAGTGACAAGTGCTCAGATGGACCTCTTCTTTTAAAGAGTCAAAAAAGAATGAAAGTGACTACTTTGGAGAATCTAGACAGAGGGATTACCAAACCAATCGTAAAACTACAATATACACCTTGGTGATAAATTAAAGAGAAATTACCAAGGACTTATGTATGACAGTCAATCTTCCCGAATGCTGTGTTCAGTGCATTGCGATCAATAAGGTGGTAGACTCAGCGTCCTATGGATAAAGGATATAAGCCTATTGTGGTCTCCCAATATATACTCGATGGTACGGGGAGCACAAGTCCATGCTAGCACTTGTCGTATCAAGGAGGAGGAATCACCCAATCTACAATGATAAACAATCTTTGTTTATTTTGAGCAATGAAAATCTTAGCTACTAGGGAAAGAAGATTACAATTCTTTCAAACAAAGAGCACACACTAGTGCATTTTCCTAAATCATTTTCCGCACACAAACAAAATTCAAATTCAAATGCATGTATTTGTTTTTCGTTCTCCTTAATGTAAAAATGCCAAAAAGGAAAACTAAATGCAGCAAAGATCTGAAATATTTATTTCAAAATGACATTTTTGACAATTTCTTCTTCAAAAGAGAAAGGAAGACTAAATGACACTTTTCAATTTTGAATAAAAAATACTTTTGACACTTCGAATATAAACAAATCAAACCAAATACAGGACGAAAAGTTTAATCAACTATCCAAGGAAGGAAGAATCCACGACACTTCTCTTTTCGACACAAAACGACAATTACGACACTTTTTGTACCAAAGCCACAGATCAATTTAAGCAACTTTTCGACAAAGGATTGTAAATGATGAACAAACACATAAAAAACATTCACTAATCCTAATCTAATGGAGGCTGATCTATGTGATGCAAGTAGGCTTTAGTAAGGAGGCACTGTTCATAAGCAGCAAAACAACTAAACAAAACTAAAAACAAGGTCAAAACCCCCCAACTTCTAGAATGGAAATAGGTTCAGTCAGTCATCGCACCTGGGCTTCACAGAAACAGGGACGCATCGCACTTTACACACTCGGGAGGTGCGATGCATACTGGGTTACAGTGACAGATAGTGCGATGGGCCAGGGAGCGCAACTGAAATGGGTTTTGGCTCAGATGTGCAGTTGTTTTTAGTGAGTTAAGTTGAGCTATGATGGACAGTAAAGAGCAAAGTATAGAGGAATGACTTGAGAGGTTACTAAACTACCAAAAGGGCATCTAGATGTGCTTGTAAGTCAAATGTTTAATTCAAAAAACTAAACTAGAGATTGATTGAAGCAACATTCATCTACTATGCAATTGTAGAGCAAGAGCAGTTCGAAGGCTACCTGGCTGACTTCAGGCTCTGTCTATAGTTTATAAAACAAAAAATAACAACAAACAAACATCTATTCTTTCCCCAGTGGAGTTGCCAATTTGTTTATGGGAAAACTAGTATCTTTTCAAACGACTAGCCCTCTAGGTTTGGCAGCTACCCTAAAAACAACAGTTTAAAGCAATTCAATGATTTCTTCTATGTATAATAGATAAGAGAAAGAAAATGGAACCAACCTAGAACTTCTGCTTAATCCCTTGCTTGATATTTCTCCCCCTTGATAGAGCTTGCAACTCCTCCCCGTACTTAACCCGCTTGGAGAGTACCTGTAGAAACACAGTAACAAAGAACCATCAAAGCATCCTGATCTATTATAACATAAACATTACCGAATCAGATACATAATGAACATACAATAGCATTCACAAATGATAACATTCACAATTGCACAATCATATGGAAGAAAACTTGAAGAACTTTATTAAATAAAAGGGAGAATTACAACCCAGTTGTCTAATCCAGCATCAATCCCTCTTCACCTCATGAAATAGCAAGATCACACCAACAATACAATGCTCCTTCCTCAATTACAAACTATCCACACTTCCTTGCAATTCACAATATTCTAGCCTCTGGATCTCTTAGATGAGGGATCCATTTATAGATGTGTGCAAGGGTGTGAGTCATCTCTGGGTTTTGATTAGTATCATTCCACTTGTTACAATTGGTTCCACTTGGATATTTATTGGATCTCTTACACATCCCTGGGCAAATTCAGAGAGGCAAGTGTCATAGGACAAGTTTCTAGAAGATTCCATGAGCAACCACCTAGCAAACTGTCTTGGACATTTGTCCATCCTCGCCCATCACACCCTATAGAAGGCCCAAACAATATGCATCACAACTGGGCAGTGTAACACTTAGTATGCATCGTACCTTGCCAGTGGAGTAGTCAGTATGGTTCAGTTTAGGCCATTTCTGGACGGTTTCTCAGGTGGAACTTTTGGGGAATGATGTAATCAGATGACCATGTTCTTTTAGGATATAAAACAACTATTTTAGGGGTTGAAGAGGCCAAGTTTATCGACATATAAGTTTGGGGTTGAAGTGCCCAAATATGTCTATAACACCCCTGTACTTCACAAAAGCTTGAGGGTACTCCCTTGCTTGTTGAAATCTGACTTCCATTGCTGTTTTGAGCTTCTCCCATTATTTGAGATGGTTACGACGAACTCCTCACCACCTTGCCGGTGTTGCTTGTAATGTGACCTTCATTAGAGGTACTTTTTGTTCTTCAAGAACAATTGTGTCAACTCTGTTGATAAAAGAATTGATTAAATGTATACCATTGAAAATAGGGAATTCTCGTACCCCAGTGCCAATCCAGTTGATTCGATGAATTGTGGCTCAATGCCTAGTGTTGATTTCGTATCCACCCCACTACCAATAATCCCAAGCAGCCTCCGAACTCTAAATGCTCCACCAAATGATGGACCCTTCTACCGTTGGGTTGATGTAATCCTCCCTTCTTCCTGTTGTTAGTTTATATAGTTGATCCAACAATTCAAGTTCTTCCTTGTCATCTGTCAGTTCTGTGAACCTTTGTCCTTGATAAGGGTCTAGGGGTTGGATCACTCTAATCCATTCTACTTCAAAAATCATCAATTCCGGTTGTCTAGGTAAATCCTCTCTGTGGATAGAGACGATCCCTCTAGCCCAATGAGTGGGACTAGAAACCTACGTGACAATCTACAAGACACTTTCCTAAATTACAATCGTAATGTGAGAAGAGGAAGATGGCCTACCTTGTTCTGATGCTATAACACACTCCTTTGTTGAAGACCTCAAATCACTCACTCCTCAGGCTCAAATCTACTGCTCACAGCATTTGAATACCTGCACAAAAGATCAAAGACACAACAAAACATACAAGTGCAACAAGCATAATAAAAAGTAATCCACTTAACAGATCAAGGAACATTAAGATAAATGCTACATTAACATTTTTTTTTATGGAAAGTGAATGAGCAGTTATATATGTTAATGAAATAAAGGAGGAAGCATACAACCAAGCGTTGATGTCAATAAGCTCTCCTTGAGTGAATGTCCAAGTCCAAGCTCAAACTCTCCAAGCACTCCTTCTCCAAGCCAAATGAGTAGCATGTAGGCACTATCTCAGCATAAGGTTGCAAACAATCAGGGACCAACCACTTGGGAATGGGAGAGGATGAATATATAGGAAGGAAGAGGGAGTTAAGATCTCTCCAAAGATAGGGGAAGGCCCTCATCTCAAGGAGGTAGCTCATAGGGATAAGATCAAAGGGAAATATTGGGAGAATTTGACCACATCCACACCGAACAACCTCTAGCTCATTGTTCTGGAAGCCTATAGATCACGAAGCTTGTTGTCCTGTTTGGGAAAACTTGCCTTTTAGGGATAAACACGACTATCCAAGTAAAAAGCAAGCTGGCAACGCGAGGCTAGTATAGTGAAACTTGCCATCATAACTAGTTCCCAGTGTCACAGTTGCGCTGGTCCTAAAATTATGGTTTTAGAGCTTACTTCTTCAAGGAAGGCTTAAGGCATGTTTCCATGAATGTTTCAGGGAGGATCCAAACTGCATATCAGGATGGGTACACTGCATGATTTCCAAGTTTCAGGCACTTCAGGGTATGACACTGTGAAGTGTAGGAGGCATGACAAAATATTGTGTAATAGATGCCCCCTAAAGCATGAAGGTAGAACATGGAGTGATGGCTGAGATGCTTTACGAGATTTTGGAAAGGTGAGAACAAACATTGTCAGGAGACCTAAAAATCAAGGATACATCTACATATACATATATGATATCAAAACATGAATCCATAGTATGGACACAACCATCCGGATAAAAAGGATTATGTGAAAAGATCCACGGCATGGGCACACCTATCCAAATAAAAAGGATCATCTATACGTCTAATATCTAAGGTATGGATGTAGCCACTCAATATAGAAGGATCATCATCATCATAAATATAAAGTCCCACAGTATGGTCACAACCATTCGTATAGAAGAAACATGTGTACACTTATTAACAATACATAACTCCACGCAACTTGATTCATATCAGACAAAACCTAGAGTCTTGCACTCCATCCCTAACCCGATCAAAGTATGAATTATAACATACGAATGAATGTGTCGAAGTTGAACATGCTAGAAAACCACCTGATCATTGGCCAATGATGTGGACTGTTAACATGCACGAGAGGAACCACCAATAATGACAATGGTTCTCAAGGTACGATAATACAATCCTTGAATGTGAAAATGAAGCTAAAGTCGAACACTCGTGGAATCATCCAATCGAAGGGAAATGATGAAAACATGTTGTCGGATGTGAAGAACTTGCCATTAAGGCATGCAAGCTCTAAGGTATTGAAAGGGAGTCTCTAAGTCACCTTCCTGGATAATGAGATGAAGTCGAGAGGAAGTGACCTGTCAAAGGAGGGTCATGACGATTCCCCCATAATTGAGACAAAAAGAGGAATAAAGTGGAATGAATGAGTATGATCCAAGACTATAGCAAAGGGCCAGACAATGTATAGGTAATAAACTGTAGATAAGAATTCTCTTGAACATATCAGCGACATGACTCCGAAGTGTGGCAACATTTGACTCAACATAAGACTAAGGGTCATGATGGTGAAATGGAATAGTCAGATGAGAGGCAAAATGGATCACCAAAACCCGAAAAGACAAGTGACTGAGTGAGGATATCCCAAACTCAACATGAGAAACAAATGAGCGTCATGTTCAAGAGCGACATGCTGCCTATACAAGAGATGTTTCACTTTCATTTTTCCCCACTATTTCTAGCAAGTACCCCAATTATTTTTTATCACAAGTTTGAAGGGGATAACATATGTTGATCGTATAAGTTCATTCTTCAAATGAATCCATCCCAGTAAGTTTTACGAGCCCTAGGAAGGAGAAACTCAGTCTCTTCATGGTGATAAGTATTTTGCCATTTAATTTTCTATGAGTCCGACAGAAGAATAACTCGGCATCTTTTTCATATTTAGAAAGTACGAAAAAGAGACAAAAAAGAAAACTCCATCATGTCCCTTTTCGTAATTTGTCTCTCGAACCCGAAAAGGTAGAAAACAATATTCAAGAGAACCTCTTGACCATGTCAACCAAGGTGTACCTTTTTTCGTAAATGGTCAATCTCAGCCCAAAAAAGGGTAAACGTATACTGAGATGATGCCAATTCATTTTCTTTTAACGAGTTCGAAAAGACAAGTGCTCGACAATCTGTTCATATTTCAAGAGTCGGAAAAGAGTTGAAAGATGACTCCACTTGGAAGAATGAGTGGTATAAAAGGATAGCAACTAGTTCCGGTCATGATGGAATTGTTCAAAACATGTAAATGTCAAGAGGCTGGCTAATAACACCACTCATCACAAATGTTCTTTAGGAAAGGGTAAAACAACAAAGTGAAAGCGTATGATCAGCCAAAGAGATGGCGATGATGGAAAGAAAAAAATCAAGGCTCATCTGGAAAAAAAGGGTTGACAGAACGAAAATCACGAGAGGTAAAAAGGGAAATGGTTTCATGTTTACACAAGCTTGAAACATGGGAAACTATGCTTGAGTATACTTGAAAATGGTTTCATTTTTCACAAGCTTGAAACATGAGAAAAAACAATGCTTGGATTTGGTTTCAATTTTACATAAGCTTGAAATGGAGACAAACTATGCTTGAGATGAGTTTGCATGCCCCCAACGTAATGACTCAATTCGAGGAACATGCCCCCGAAGTTTTATTTCATTCACCTAAGTGGATGGAATGAAGGTTCACTTATGAGATCAAGTGAAAGACTCAAATGGAATTTTATGAGATCTAATCAAAGACTCGAATTGGAAGGGGATTTGTTTCATTTTTTAAAGAGTGTTCCACAAGAAAAAAAACCATGCTCATGACACCTTGTTTCATTTTTTAATGAGTTTGACATAGTAAAAGAACTATCCTCATGGAGACCTATTTCATTTTTTAACGAGGTTGACATAGTAAAAGAACTATCCTAATGGAGACCTATTTCTTTTCTTAACGAGGTTGACATAGTAAAATAAATATCCTCATGGTCCTTGTTTCAATTTTTAACGAGCTTGACACAAGACAAGGAACTCTGCTCCATAGACCAAAAGAGACCACGACTTCAAAGAGGTTCTCATCAGATGGGAGAACAACATGTTGGAAGGAATACATGTCCAGGGATCCAATGAAAAAATCGAGTTTCAATTCCCCCCGTACATGGCATACTACATCACCTAGTAGATCATTAGTAGATGTGGGCATGGAACAAGTAACCACGTAATTAACCTGCGGCGGGGGTGATATTGCTTGCACATAAGAACCATTTAGGGATGATGGTTGATTGGGAGTTGATTCAGGACTAATGAATGTAAGCTGATCAATGATCATAATTCTTCCTTCATGCGGGAAACACATCACTCGAAAGAGGGAAGAAAGAAGAGCTCCCATGACATAAACATAGTTACGGCCAAGGAGTATATTAAAATCCAATGGGCCTTGGACAACCATCACATCTATATAGAAAATCTTTCCTTCCAAAGTAATAGGAAACTTATAAAGGATCCCTAACGGTTCACTGGTTCCTCTGTTAAAAGCTAACATATTCTAGGTGACGAGAACAAGCTGAGGAGATCCTAAAGCTTGCCAAGAATTTTAGGACATAATGCTAACATATGCGCCCTCATCTATGACTATGCTAGGTACGAGCATATTTTAAGCCTATACTGTAATCTGGAAAGGCACATAAGACAGAAGACGATATCCTGCCAGTCAAATCCAATAAAAAAAAGTGACCAAACTACTTGGAGGGAGTGTCGTAGAAACATGAGAGCTCCCCTCTTGCTCCATGGGAACAAGAGAACTGCTCTCATGTACCTCGGGAATGTGAGGATTTCCCTCCAATTCATTCAAAATTGAAGAAACCAGAAGAACTTGAGTAGTACGAGGTTCACTCTCTACCAGAAATGTATGGTTAACTGAAGGTGGAGCCAAGCCTACCGTTTTCTCAACCAATGGTTGGTCGAGAACAGACTTATGAGACTCACTTTCAGAGAGAGCAGGGTTGATCAAAGATGGTTTTTGATCAATTATTGTATCAATTAGCGGAGGATCAGGGGAAATATTTCGATAACCAATTGGAAGACGAGGATGGGAATAATTAAGGTTTTCCAACTCTTTGGAAGCTTCATCCATAAGAGGAAAAAGGGGAATGGGATGATTAGCTTCACACAACTTACAGGGAAATTTGACTTTTCCCTTTTTCCCATGGGTTTTACTAGTTGAAGGTTTATCACCAGCATGATCTTGAGAGGTTGACAACAAAGTTCGATGTGAACTTGTGGACCACACTTCTAATATCTTAGGAATACCAGGAAAATTTCGAAGAAGGTGGTCACTCTTACATAACATGCAAGGGAATTTTACTTTCTGGGGTTGGTTGGAAGATTTTTCTTCATTAGTTGCATCGGTAACAATAGTTGTTTGGTTTCCCCCTTTCTTATTTCGCTTCTTCTTCTTCTTCTTAGCTTCCTGGTTACTAGAATCTAGAATTTCACCAGGAAAAGAGGAAGAATGGGGTCAAGAAATAGGCGAAGAAGGCAAAGGATCAAAATTAAGATCAACTAGAGGCTGAAGTTTTTAAGGTGGAGAAGAACTCAGTTGAAAAGAAGTTTGGACACTTGGAATCACAGAGGTCGAAAATAACCAAATTGGCAGACCAATGGTAAATCCAGGAAGGGAAAACTTTGCCATATAGGGAGCACCAATATTTCCAAAAGAAGGAAAAGGACTAGGATTCTCATTAGAGGGGTTTCCTTGATTGGTGAACTCAGGAAATGTTGCCATTGGTATCAACCTAAGATATACTAAGGAGTATTTCCAAAAGAATGATGTTTTTTCGTGGTCAATTAATTGATTTTAGAACTTATCAAAACAAAATAAAAGAAGGGTAAGCTAGCAAGAGGGTTTACCAAGTATCCGTGAACCTCTATATACACCTTAGATGAAACCAAGGACTTAATGTATGACAACCAATCTCCCTGAATGTTATGTTTGGTGTATCACGTTTACAAGGCGGTTGACTCGGTTACATGTGGCTAAAAGATAACAACTTAGTGGGGTCTCCTAATATATACTTGATGGTATAGGGAGCACAAGTCTGTGTTAGCATTGTCTAATGGATAACCATGTGGTTGGAGAGGTCCCATATACTTGCCATATTGAAGTGCCTCCGATATACCCGAAAGTACTGGAGAACCTTCGATATACTTCTGTATTGGAATGAGATTTCACCCCCAGGATACAATGCAGGCAGTTGACGATAGCTGCTAGGTTTATAAACACCGGAACATGTCTCTATCCTAGACCACTAAATGTTTTTCATTAAGTTCCAAATTTTCCTTAGGTTAATTGCGTAAATTTTAATGTTTATCTTCAATTATGTTTCAGTTTTGGGCTCAAAATGATGTCACCTGAATCCCTAAGATGCAGCTATATGAGAAAAGGAAATTTTCCACTTCAATGGAAGTGAGACTAACCAAGGGAAGAAATTCAATCAATAATGCATCAAACAACATGTCTTCCCATAACTTTCACTTTCGTCTTCCAAACACAATGCCAAAAGTAAAAAAAAAATTCACTTTTCACTATCCTAAATGCAACTTTCGAAAGCAAAATGATTTTGACTTTACTAAGATGCATTTATATGATTTATGATTTTCTTTTCATTTTGAATGATTTGATGCACCTAATACATTATTTAGCTTTCAATCACCAAAAAAATGTGATCTATTTTCAATGATGAATCTCAAAAAATAGTTTTTCAATGCAACTAATCTAATGCATTTTGACAAAAAGTAATCTAATGCTTTTCAATGATTTCCACAAAAAACAACACTCAATCAATCAACAAAACGAACATCTCAATGACACTAACAAGCAACAAGCGATGACTAATTGAATATAAACCCTAGAACTCAATCAGATTTCACTTCAAAGTCGATGAGACAAATTGTGCAAATTAATGAAGACAATCAATAAAAAAACTGACAATTCCAAGCATACATGATCAGAAAAGACCTTCGGGGCCAAGACACACTGGATTCTAAGGCAGGAGCCCTAAAAATTCTCACATTCAAATATCAATGCTACTTTATATAGAAAAACCCGTGCTAATTGGGTTACCTTCGCTACTTTTCATAGAAAAACCCGTGCTAGTTGGGGTCATTAACACTACTTTATATAGAAAAACCTGTGCTGATTTTTAGTGTGAATAAACAATGGAGAACAAGGTTTTCAACGCGACAGTATAGGTAAAAACAGGCATTTCCAGCATGACTGTCACTGATAAAACTCGCGCT
This sequence comes from Pinus taeda, assembly GCA_000404065.3. Taxonomy (NCBI): domain Eukaryota; kingdom Viridiplantae; phylum Streptophyta; class Pinopsida; order Pinales; family Pinaceae; genus Pinus; species Pinus taeda. The sequence goes on along the minus strand of APFE030492088.1, from coordinate 40,202 downwards.
GAGCAAGGAATATGGGAAAAAAAAGAAGATTCCAAAAAACAATCCAAAATTAGGACTCTAAGGTAGTAATCAATGATTCTACAAACCTATACCAACTCAATATAACTAAGAGTTGTATGGTTAGTCAAATTAATCAAAGGATCAGATTGAAGAAATGGATGGAAAGGTTATAGAGTCCCAATAGAGTCTCTATTTTGTTGTCTAGGTAAATCCTCTCTGCGGACAGAGACGATCCCTCTAGCCCAATGAGTGGGACTAGCAACCTACATGACAATATACAAGACACTTTTCTAAATTACAATCGTAATGAGAGAAGAGGAAGATGGCCTACCTCATTCTGATGCTATAACGTACTCCTTTGTTGAAGATCTCAAATCGCTCGCTCCTCAGTCTCAGCTCTACTACTCATAGCATTTGAATACTTGCACAAGAAATCAAAGACACAATGAAGCATACAAGAGAAATAAGCATAATTGAAAGTAATCCACTTAACTAATCAAGGAGCATTAAGATAAATGATGCATTAACACAAAAATTTATGGAAAGTGAACCAATAGTTTTATATATTAATGAAATAAAGGAGGAAGCATACAACCAAGCCTTGATGTCAACAAGCTCTCCTTGAGTGAATGTCCAAGTCCAAGCTCAAGCTCTCCAAGCACTCCTTCTCCAATTCAAATGAGTAGCATGTAGGCACTATCTTAGCATAAGGGTGCCAATAATTAGAGACCAACCATTTGGGAATGGGAGAGGATGAATATATAGGAAGGGAGAGGGAGTTAGGATCTCTCCAAAGATAGGGAAAGGCCCTCATCTCAAGGAGGTAGCTCATAGGGATAAGATCAAAGGGAAATATTGGGAGAATTCAACCACATACACACTGAACAAACTCCAACTCGTTGTTCTGGAAGCCTCTAGACCACGAAGCTTCTTTTCCTCTTTGGGAAAAATTTCCTTTTAGGGATCAGTACGAGTGTCCAAGTAAAAAGCACGTTGGCAACGTAAGGCTAGTATAGTGTAACGTGCCATCAACACTTGTTTCCAGTGTCACAGTCGCGGTGGTCCTAAAATTATGGTTTTAGAGCTTACTTCTTTAGGGAAGTCTCAAGGTATGTTTCCATCAATGTTTCAAGGATGATCCGAACTGCATATCGGGATGGATACACTGCATGATTGTTTCTGGCACTTCAGGGTATGACACAGGGAAGTGCAGGAGGCGTGAAAAAATACTGTGTAACGGTTCCTTCTTTAAATCAATTATGGCATATTTCTCAAAAGCCTAGTCTATCCCAAGCAACACTGGGTAGGGGTCATTGTACCGCATGATGTCTATCACTTCAAAGTCTGCATAGGTATTCCTCCTTGTTATATAGACTTCCACATCTTCCAGCTATCCGATCGAGAGGATACAATATTGATTTTCCATACGCAACTGGATTAGTGAAAACATCACCTTAGGCCTTCCCATGACTTCCCAAATCTTTGTTGGAAAAACGTTAACATTTGAGCCTAGATCAAACATGGTGTCCATAATTTGGAAACCCTCAATGTAAGCATTAATATATAACTCCCTTCCTGTTCTCTTCTTGTTCCTCTACAAACTCCTAGAGTGTCTTTCGGGTAGGTTGGATGAGATTATTTCTCCCTCATCAACCCCGTGCATGATAGTAGATCTCAGAATTTTCCACAACTGTCCCAACATCTGATCATCGTTCACGATTTGTAGAAATAATCTGAACCATTCTTCTTTGGGTCGAGCATTGGATTGTGGTGGGTTTGGGCTCATAGCTTTAAGGGATCCTGGTTTCTCCTCCTACCACCCTCCTCCTAGAGTAAATTTGTTGAAAGTCTCTGTGGCTTCCTTGTAATATCGCTTCTACTATTCAGGGTCATATGAGCACTTTGGGGAAGCCAGTCTTATAATATTAGGATTTTCAGTGGCTCCTATGTTAGCTCAAGTCTTTTTTCCTCCACAGGTGACTATGTTGATATTTGAGAGGGGAGATGTCTATGGCAACCTTGGTTTTTCATTGATTAAGTTTTCTCTCCATCGGCGGTTGTGTTCCTCCCATCTAGCAATCAACTCCGGACAGTCCTCTGTTGCATGTGTGTTGACCCTACACTGATAGCACCATGTTCTTCTAGGTAGTGGGCAATCTAGATTAACATGCCCTTCATTATCATAGTTATAACAATGAACTGGGCCTCTGCCTCTTGCCCCACCTACCCTTGTTTCTCCTCCTTCTCATCCTCAAGGAGTCTCATTGATTCAGAAGGCTGATCAGTCTAACTGGTTGGCTAGGGAATCCAGTGCCCTGCATTGATCAATATGATGTGTTGTTGAAGAACATAATTCAAAAAAGGTGTTGTTTGGAACATTGAATATTTTTGTAGTATTAGATAAAGACAAGGGGGATGCCCATATCCTTTGCATATCTCACAGTAATCAGTTTGTGCTGAATTCTGTTGATTCATGAATGCATGAAATTAGCTACGCTCTATGTACAATTCTTACATCCCTATCTGTGAAAATCCCACAGCGATTCTAGATCCAGGTGGTCCCACTGGTGTAGGTTTAGTGTTTGGGCCCCATAACCTTGGGAATTCTATAGCAACATGACCTTCCACTAAAACAATTGTACGCCATACATTCGGTCGTGCTGGTTGGAGATCCCTCAACTTCTCTATTAGGTTCACAATTTGATGCTGTAGACCTAATATAGATAGATCATCAGGTGTTTCTCCCCCAAGATACTCAAGTGGATATCTTTCTATAGCTTCAATTTGAATTGCTTGCTCCAAAGTGTCTTCTAGCGTATCCATTTTTTGCTGAGTCAATGGCGTATGGGTGAGAGGAAATAATTCTTTGATAAACTAGTCCTGTTGATGATTTGGATATATTGGGTAGCTTATTTTACCAATCACATGCTTGAATTTATACATCATCTCCCATACAGTCTCTCCTTCCCGCTGTTTTATCTCCCATATTTCAGACAACCCCTGCTGATTAGTCTGAGGAAACTTAAATTCCTGCATAAATTCCCTCTTAAAATCACCTATAGTTGGATTCTGGTGTAGTTCTGACCACTTTATGAACCATCTCAATGTTGTTTCTATGAGAGTGGTTTGGAATTCAATTAACTTTACATCATCAGGTGTCTGGCGGGCCCTCCAAATGGATTTTCACAGATACCAATTCTGCTCTACATCATCGTTCCCTTTACCAGAGAACTCAGGATACTTGGTGAATGATCCCACCATATTTGAATGAACTTGTGGAAGGATTATAAATCCCTACAACCCAGGCTACAATGATCCTTGTAGGTTCGTACCACTATTACTAGTTCCACTGCTACTAGCACTAGCTTTATAATCAACATGCACACTGTGAACTCTTATAGTTTTGATTAACTTAGATAGAAACTTATCAAGATTATGATAGAGTACCAAGGGAAGGTTGGGGGAGATACTACCTGATATTTGGTAAGGAAAATTGTTAATTCCATTGAACGCATCATTTTCAGCAAATAGTCTCCTTATAGCAAAGTACATGTCATCATCAAGCTTTCCTCAGAGCCTAGGTGGCCCATTCCATCTGACGTTTCCATTTCTACTGGTGGCTTTGGGTCCCTATCACCTTCCAGACCCACATTCATTGCATCTGTCTATGCTCTTACCATAGGACCAACTTCCACACTTTCTACCTCTTCTGGATCTCTTAACACCGCTCCTGCTTGGTGTAAACTCTTATGCCAGCTCTTAATTTCCCGTAGAGCCCTCTCTTGCCATTCCTCATATATCCACTCTCTACTTTAAGCCCTCAGATCCCTGGCCTTTTGAAATTCATATGCTCCATTCTTGTGACATTCTCATAGTTCCCTGCTCGGTAGCGTCCCTCCCTTTATGTCCTTCCCCCAATACTAGGCTTTTGAGCTGCCATGTTCAGGTTTTGGAACACCAACAAGTTCTCCTCCACCATTAGAATCTTAACCCACAATAGTATTCCTTTCAATAGTATTCCTCTCAATCCTGACCTGAACACATCTTCGATTGTGAACTCAATAATGTATCCCTCTAGCATGTTCTGCACCCAGAAATCCGCAACTTACATTAGATTTGTGTCAAGGCACTGTAGCTTGATAAGATATGCTTGAGTCCGGGCATGATGAGATGGGTTTTGTCCATTGGTTTTTCCTTTTACTTGTAATATCCGCAACCAGTCGTAAAGCTCCTTTGGAAACTTGCACATAATATCTCGTATTGATCACTAGTTGGTTTTGAGTATAGGATCTCTTCCTTCAAATTCGCCGCACCTCATTGGCGAAGTTGAGCTTATTAAGATACAAACTGGTCCACTTGCTCGTGCCACTAGTCTTGCAACTCCTTCTTAAAGATCCTCGATACCATATTCCAAACCCTTTTCTGAAGTTTCAGGGTCTCGACAACATAACCATTTTTTAGCAAAAAAAATAGTAATAGGGTTGAGATACTGGGTTTGGGCATAGGGTCCAACAAAGCTCCGCTGTAGTCTAGCACAACACTGACATTTTCACCTTACCCAAAATGGGTAAGGAGTCTCACTTGAGGTGTGTCGCGACCTTAGTTAGATGGGGATCAAAATCCAGTATCGGGAGGAATCACATCAAAGAGACAAGAATCAAAGAAAAATAAATCACACCACACAGAAGCCTAATTGCAACAAGTCATGCATACTCATAAAGGAAATAATACTTAGATACACAAATATAAAAATTTTAAAGAATCAAATAATCATTCGATTAACACAAAATTGTCCGAATAATTCTTCTTCATCATTAATCTATGCAAAAACATCATTACATCAGGCTCAAGAGCCTCTATTCCATAGTACAGACTCACAAGACAAATAGATACATAATCATACAAAATAGAAGACAAAGAGCGACTCTACTAGCTCCGCAACAACATTCCAATATTCTCCTCTTCTCTACCTTCTCACTCGTCCTTCCTTATCTTTACACACCAGCCTGGATTGCGAGTTACTTCTTGGGGCCTCCGACTTCTTCCTTTCTCGACTATTCCTATTGCTTAGTTGTGGCTGATTCTTTTCACTTTTCCTTCACAACTGCCAGTCCTTAGTGAGTTCCTTCCTCTTTCCTGATTGTTTGTCCCATAACTTTCCAATGACTATCTCTTCCACTTGAAATCAACCTTCTATCTTATCACCAAAACTCCTTAGTTCCTAAAAAATGAAGGCCCCAACAAGGTCCCACACATATTGTGTAATGTGATCGAAATCTTATGCAAACTATGAAATACTAATTTTGGACTTTGGATGTATTGTATTGAATTATATAGAAATTGTAAATAAGTGTTTATAATGCATAGACTAAAGCCATATAAACTTAAATAAAATGACCAATGTGTAAATGATGTAAATATCCTATATGGATTCTTAATGTGAAGCTCAATGCCAAGGCCTGACTAGTGAGTGGCTAGGCATAAAATTATGAATATAATTTTTATGTATCATGCGATAAATTTTACATTGTATACTTAAGGTATGTAAATATATTTTAAAATTAAAATAAAGGTCCAAAGTAGTTATGGAGAGCATCATAGGGGCTATGAATCCACTATAGAGGAAGAGCAAGAGCAAGGGAGAGAGTAGGAAACCTTATGTTTCCTAAGAACCCCTAACCTTTTATTATATGCTTTATTTAAATCTCAACCACAAATTTTGACTTATAAGACAATCATTGAATGCATGTGGTGGATGGTGAGGAAGTCTATCTCATATAGGTATAAGGGCATGGACGTTGGGTAAAATCACCAAGGGGAGGTGTAAGAGACATAATCTTGACGAAAATTCAAGCCTCTCCATTCCTGTACACACTCTTCCATTCAAATTTAATTTAATCCTTCAAACTCACCATTCTCATGCTCAAGCACCATTGAAGCTCTAAAATTTTTATTCTCATGCACCCAACTAAGATACAGACCTATAAATGACAAAATCCATTTTTTTGAGAGTAATTCATGGACTTGAGAAGAGATATGAATTCCTATAGAGAAGCATGGAGGTTGGGTTTTTTAGGAAACCTCCATTTCCATCATTGATTTCCACTTATTAGATGCCTTAGAGCTAAGGTATAACTAAGCTAGGTTATTCTATAAGGAAAAGAACAAGATGGGTTCTTATTACCAACATTGAAAGCACTATAGGGGAGAATACTCAGAAATCTACCCATATACATACATGGTTAACCCTAGGAGATATTATTTCTCATAAGATATAGTTTTTGAGCTAGCAACCCCACCATGATTCATGGATAGAAGCCCTCATGCCCACTACTTGGTTAGCTTGCTCACTTGACTAGCCTATTCATTTGATAAAGGTGGGGCCATCTATCACGAGGTAAAATAACCATTTTTTCATAGAAAGTACTTTCATTTTTTTTTTTAACATTCTAGTATGGGATAATGGGTTACAATTGAATAATAGATCATGATGCTTGGAATGTATACTTGTTCCCTCATTTCATTTTGGTGGCTTTCATTTGCTTGTAGTTGAGTGTGACCTACCTTAGGGCCTTCTTTTGATTATTTAATAGGGGTACAAAGAGGAGGCTTTGATTGTGGTAGTGTTTCCATGTTATTCAAAATTAACACTTTCTATCCTTCTCTCCCTCGTTCACCTATATTTTGATCGTCTGTTGTCAATCGCTCAAACTACTTCCTTGTATACCTCATCATATGAGAAGAAGGGGATGGAAATGCATGAGGTTAATGTAGTTGTAAGAAAAATGAAAAATCATAAGCCAAATTATATAAAAGAATGGAAAGGCCCATGTAAAGAAAATCAAATCCCATTTATAGCGTTAGCTCTACCCCCTCTTATATAACCACTCACCCTTAAGTTCTATGCATATTTCATGCCTATCAAAGTAAAAGAAACTTGTAAAATAACATCCCAACCCCAATGAAGCAATAAAATGCCCATCATTAAAGGGTGGTATCATCATTATTACATGATAATTAATGAATCTTGTTGTACAATCCAATTAAAGAAAGAAAAAGCCTAATCAAGGGGTTTGAAAAAAAATGTAACTAAAGCAACTAAACACTACCTCTACAAAGTCACTCATTGATGATGGGTTTACATAGCCTAGTACTATACTATTATGTGAGTAAACCCCATACCATAACACTTATCACTTGCACTTATCATTTGAAAATGTCCACCTAAGAACTATTTCTAATATGGTTGGAAGCACCTAATAGGGAAATATGATAACCCTCCCATATCTAAATCTGGTAACTTTTATACAACCATAATTTAGCGAGACATTTAAACATAATACATGGTGTGAAATACTTTGATGGTTTTGACAATAAATATGGACCACTTTGATGCTCCTTTGTGTAAAAAATCCTTGTAGATTCAAACTACAGATTGTAATAGGTTAAAACAATTGACTTGAATCTACTCTACTCATCAGCGAAAACAATAACGATCGATTAAATCAGGAAGCATATAAGAGAAATAATTCAATCACACATAACACAATAATTTTATGGGGAAAGCCACAACTAAGAACCCATGCTATCTATATATTGCATTAATATGAAAATATGAGAAGATTACAATACTTTTCTCAAGCCTGAGCAACCTCTGCACTATCTCTATCCATATCACTACTTCTGAGACAAGCTCAAGCCAACAATTAGCCATTTCTGTTGCCTACCAAGCCCCTATTTCCTTGTGCGACTTCCTTAGGAATTAGCCCATATTTAATTGGGAAATTCCACAAATATTAATTGCGCAATCCTCATAGGCCTTCCTTTGATTTCATGCACCACCTGTGAAATTCATATGATTATACAACTGAGAGTACACTGTCCCTAAACTCCAATGTCAACTGGGTGTTTCTCTGATCTGACATGCATGAGTTAATTATGAGTGAATATTCAATTTACTGGTTGATCACCGCTAGTTACACCCCACTACTATAGTTTACACCTGACTATTGGATCTCCCACTAATTCCTCCATCAGTTAGAACTAGTTAAACTGAATTTAACTCAATTAGACTGAATTAAATAATTACAACTCAAAATAAACTCAACCAGGGCTCCTATAAAGTAGGGGACACTCTACATGACTCAAGTTAGACCCTCAACTCAAATTAACTAAGCCAACTAAGTCAAATTAACTTAGTTAACTATTACAAGTTGTCATGAGACGTGGAATTATAATTTAATTCCTAATTTAATTCAAGGAAAAAATTAAATTATGATTTTTTTGTTGTATTTTCAACACTCCCTCTCAACAAGAAAGTGATTATTTTCTACCCCGATCCTACCTCTGTGAAAATCAAATTTTCATCTTGACAATTCCTTTGTTAAAACATCTGCATCTTGCTCCTCTCTAGAAATGTACTCCAGAAACATGATTCTCCTTTGCACACAATCTCATAGATGGTGATACCAGGTGTCGATATGCTTGGACTGATCATGAAAAACTAGATTCTCAGAGAGTTTGATATAAATCTGATTGTCACAGTAAATCACTGTAGGATCCATTTTCTGACCAAATAACCCAACAAGGATGTTCCTAATTTAGATGCTCTCATAAGTTGCTTGACTAGCAGCCATGTACTTTGCTTCTGCTGGACTAAGTGCAACTGATCTCTACTTCTTGCTGTACCATGGAACTGTTGTTGACCCAATACTGAATATTCCCCCTGAAGTGCTCTTTCTGTCGGATGGACTCCTTGCCCAATCTACATCTGTGAAGCCTTGAAGCTTCACTTCCTACATCCATCTGTACCAAAGACAAAACTGAGTGGTGCCTCTGAGGTATCTCAACACATGTTTAGCTGCCTTCTAATAAATTTTGGTTGGATTAACCATGGCTTGACTAAGTTGGTTAACTACAAAACACATGTACAACCGTGTGTTCACTAAATCCATAAGTGAACCCACAAGCTGTCTATAAATAGTAGCCTCCACCTGAAGTAGCATCTTCCTTCCTCCAATTACTTGCTAGAGGATTATCCATGGGTTTGCTTCTCTCCATGTGGAACTTCTTCAGTATCTTGTTGGCATACTTGTCCTGAGAGAAAAAATAATTCCCCATCTCCTTGCCATACTTCCATACCAAGAAAGTAATGCATAAGCCCCAGGTCCTTCATCTCGAATTCTTTTGCAAGATTGTATCAGCTTCTCATCACCTATTAGAATCAAATCATTAACATATAATACTATAATAAAAAATTTACCTTCATCCACAATATGGTAAAGGTTTGCATATGCTTCACTTTTGGTGAAGCCCAACCCAATGAAATAATTGTCAATTTTGGTGTACCAAACATGGGGTGCTTGTTTTAGTCCATACAATGCTCACTTGAGTCTGCACAAATCTGACTCTTTGTTGAAGGTCTCAAATCCTTCCGACTTCTCAATAGGCACCTCTTCCTCAATCATACCATTAAGGAATCCAATCTTCACATTCATCTAATGTATCTTCCATCCCATCTGCGCTGACAATGCTAGAATAGATCTGATTGAAGAGTACCTTGTAAAGCCATCTGAAACTCACCACTGAATTGTCTGTTGGTCTTCGAACCACTTCCCAAACACTATTTATGATAATGGAGTCATACTCCTCAACCATGGCATCAACCCATACTAATTGATGCACTGTTTCACCGAATGAAGATGGCTCAACCTCTACACTCTCGCTCATCATAGCCATGTAGCCAATGTACCGATTTGGTGACCTGCTTTGCCTGCGCTATGATGTGGTGCTCCTACATTCTCTCTAGCATCATGCATCAATCTTTCAACCTCTATGGTGTGATTCCTTCCATCTCTGGAAGTCTCTGTATGAGTGGGTTCTTCCACTCTCGACCTCTTTAGATGTGGCTGATCCAAATCATCCTGAGGTTCCTCCTTTGGAGCTAAAATCTTCTCATCTGCATGTAAATGAAGCTCCATCTCACGGGAACATCTCATGGCCTTCTCTTCATCAAAATTCACATCTCTACAAACCACTATCATCCTGTTGGAGGACAAGTACACCTGATAGTTGTCAGGGGTATTTGATCAGGAGCTCAGGACCAAGTGTCAAAAAATGCTGAAAAATGAAAATTCTCAGAACTGGTTCAAACCTAAATGACTTGATAGAGCTTGTCCTCTTGATTCCGGCGCCATGAACGGTTCGAAAAATGGTCTCCGTATGCAGAAGTTATGCCAAGAACAAAATCGCCCAATAACCCTTAATTTTTGAAATTCTTTCCAAAAAAAACTTTAAAAGAGAATATTCCACAAAATATTCCAGGGAATATTCTTAAAAATATTCTGTTATGAGCAACCAATAGCAAGCTGCCACATGGCAGGACCGGAGGCCGCCACATGGCCTGGGTGATGTTAGCAGAGTGGATGGGCACGTATGCCAAAAAAATTTGGCATTACCGTGGATTGAACCCATGACTTGCACATTACAAGCACTAAGCCTTAACTACGAACCACCAGGAAAGGTCTTATTGAGAATGGCGGACAAATTTTATTATGTTTGGAAATGGCCCCACACAACTTGACCATTATGATATAACTTGAGGGCTTCAACCTACATCGCCGGCAGAAAACCGTCTAATGGTTAACACATGCGTGGTCACATATGCGGATAACGCGGGTCCAACAGCAGTTCAAACGAAGGGTTAACTACAATTCCATGTGCAATCCGAGGTAACTGCCTGTTTAAACAAACTGCCCGAAATTCATTCACATGCGCAGTTAAAACATTTAGTTAACCGGCCTTCTAACTGGCGGCGAATTTGGCAGAGGCGCCAAATTTGGGCGGTCCCACCATATTTGGCAGGCCTATCTGGCCTCTAACTAAAGTTAACTGGATTTTTTCTAGGGCAGATTGGCAGAAACTTTAATGAGCCATAACTTTGGCTAGGAAAGTCCTTTTTGGATGATTTTTTTTTTTGATTTTGTGTCTCTTCGACCTTCTGAAGCCATTGGCACAGGTTTCAAAACCATCTAAGGTCGTTTGTAGGTGTTTTTGCTTCGTGGAAGTTCTAGGATCCACTAGGGCCATATCAATTTGGGAGCTGCATTGGGAAGTGTGTAGCCATTGAATGTGGAACAAAGGTCATTTCTGAATTTTTCAGTGTTCTGAGTCCATTTATTCAGCTCTTTTTTCCTGTTGAGGCATTCTTCTCACTGTTTAGCTTCAGGGAAGCTTTCAAGGCCACCATGGCCATTTTAGTGATTGAGCTATGCTGGGCTAGGTTCATCTATTTGAGGTGAAACAAAGCATATTTCTACTATAAGGAACCTTATGAATACAAGGAATGTGTTTTCAGAAGCATTTGGAGACTTCTGAAGGCCGAGATGTTGAAGAGAAGTTTCAGGCAGCCCAGAGCCATCCTTGGGAGAAGGCTTAGATTGAGGATGCAGTGCTCATTTTGAGCAAATGAACAGTCATTTGTTTATGTCAGATATGTGCTGAAGACATTAGCAAAGGTTTCAGAGAGATTTGAAGCATTCTGAAGGAGTTTGTGCCATTAAGAAGCTCAGGGAAGCTTAGTGCACCTACTGAAGGAATCAAGTCCAAGGGAGCCTAGATCTACCTGCACAAAGAGGACAACCATGACAAGGATGTATATGGTTTTTATAAACCCGTAGTTTTAGTTAGTAACCTTTTGGAGTTGAGTGTGGAACTTGTAAAAGAATTCAACCATAATCCTAAAGAGCCAAGTCTAGTTGACTAGAGCTCATAGGAGTGTTATACGGGAATAGTGTCCACACGGATGCTACTATTCCCACTAAGATGGGTGGCTATTTTAGAAACAAACAATCAAATTCTACTATTGATTCCTTTTACGAAAATAGAAGAGAGGAGAACAAAGAGGGCCAACCTGAGTCTTGCGCTCGATTTCCTCTCCTTCCTGATAAAGTCTTGCCGCTTGCTCTTTGTCTGCTCAGCTTCAAAAGGACCTGTAGAATCACAGCAACATACTACTATGCAAGAAAAAAGGATGTAAATTCATAAATAATGCAGGATCAGATGTGCATTAACCATATACAAGCATATATAAACAAATACACAAGAATATGGAAGGAAATAAGAATAAATTTATTCAGATAAAAAGTAGCAAGAGGATTACAACCATGAGCAGCTCTGACCCAACATCATCCTCCAGCTAAGAAGACCTTCTTCACCTCAAGCAAAGAAAAATCACCCAACACTGTGAATATACACCAGAATACTAACAACACTTCTGTATAAGTTACAAAATTCCAGCCTCCTAGATCTTTGTGATGAGGGATCCATATATAGATGATTACAGAGAGGTGAGTCATCTTTTGGGATCTTGATTAGTGTCCTCTCTCTGATAGTTCCTGCTTCCACTTGGAGAAATGGAGATCTCTTTACCACCCTGGTCAAAAAGGAGGGCAAAAGTGTCAAGAGGGGAAGCTTCTGAAGATTCCATGATCTTCCACCTCGCATTTTGTCCCTGCCATTGTCATTCCCAACCAATCGCACCCTACAGAGGAGAAAAACAGTATGCATTGCACCCTGTACATTGGGAAGGTGATATGCATCGCACCCTCTGCATTGACTTTCAGTATGGTCCAGTTTTGACCATTTATGAAGCAAGTTTTCAGTGAGAAACTCCTGGGAGATGATGTAATCAGTTGACCGTTGTTCCTTTAGGCAGTGAAGCAACACTTTTTAGGGACTTAAGAGCCCTCAGTTTATGGACATTGTGATTGGGGTTGAAGTGCCCAAAATTTTCTATAATAGTTGCCCCCTAAAGCGTGAGGTTGTTAATCTTTTTTGATGTCGGGTGAAATGCTTTACTATGAGGATCTGAAGTTTTTCTGAGCTGGGAGGTGACCTGTAATCAGATACAATACAATACATTATTTGACAACATTTTTTCATGATCTAGTTGAGGCGGGCATTCCCATGCTCGACTTTATAAACTCATTTTCATGTACATAGGACAGACAATCGTCTGTGTGACAGACTGATGATATGGACACATCACCCTTTGATTTGGATGATCATCTGTTCGACAATGATCTACACTGGATGTTTTTATATTCCTGAATATATCGCAGCCCGGATGGATGAAACTAAATTCAGGGTCTTCAAAACTCGGCCAATCTTCACTCAGAGTACAAGTTGATCCATGTGAAAAATGTTTTTGGAGTCGAACATGGAAAGACATCGCCTGATTACCAGCCAATGATATAAGCTGTTAACAAGCATGAGAGGAATCACCAATAATGACAATGATCCTCAAGGTACTACAGTACAATTTACGTGGTGTGAAAAAGGACTTGGCGTTGAACACCATGCAAAATCTCTCGGTCGAAGGCCATTAATGTAAACCTGTCGCCGAAAGTGAGAAACTTGCCATTGAGGCATGCAAGCTTCAAAGCACTGAAAGGGTTGTTCCTAGGTCAACTTCTTGGATAATGAGCTGATGTCGACAAGAAGCGACCCATCGCAGGAGGGCCTTAATGGATCCCACATCAACGACATGGACCGAAGCAAATGATTTTGGAGGTGAAAAAAAACTAACGATATAGGGTTTAGGGTGGCGGTCATGAAGGAATGGAGCATGAATGTATTGCAGCGGGTGAGACTCAGGTGAATTGTCTGAATGACTTCTTTTGAACATATCGGCGACACTAATGATGGATTGGTAGCGTTAGCCCCATAGATGGATAATGTGACGGACCAATGGTGGAGATTAGTGAACGGAACAACCCAACCAGGCATGGATGCGGAAGGAAAGTGTCATGTTCAAGAGCGACTTGCTACCAATAAAGTTTCTTCTTGTTTTCTTCCCAATTTTCCCCAGTCATTGTTGAACAGTACCTCTTTATTTTTGTCAAGCTTGAGGAGGATAACATATGCTTGTTCTATAATCCGCCCTTCAGGTGAACTTGTCGCTATATTTTAGCGAGCCTAGCGACAATGAAACTCGTTCTCGTCCTGTTGGATGAGATTGTCGCTATTTAGTTTTAATGAGTTTAACGACAAAGATAACTCGGTCTCTTTCAATTTTAGAGAGTCTGAAAGAAATGGAAAGAAGACTTTGAAGGTTCTTTTTCGTTGTATAATCCCTTAAGTCCGAAAAAGCGTAAAATAGTACAAAAGGGATGAATTTTCGATAGTTTTAATGAGTCGAACAAGACAAGTGCTTGATCGTTTTTTGTAATAATCCCTCAGGTCCAAAAAGATTAAAATCTAGAGGAGGTATAGTACTTCCGGTGCCTTTTAACGAGCCGGAGAGGCCAATCGCTCGGTAATCTTTTCATATTTTACGAGTCAGGTGAAAAGATTTTAAAGAAGACTCGTTTTCGAGGAACGAGTGATGGTTTCGGGTAGCAGCTGATTCCAGGTAAGGTTTGGAATTTTCCAATCATGACAGTGTTACAAGGATGGCTAGCAGAATCACTCTTCGTAGATGTTCCTCGAAGGGGTAAACAATCATATGGGGGTGAATGATCAGCTAAAAACAGAGTGGAGGTGATGGAAAGAACACGACCAAGGCTCAAAAGCTGGCGATAAGGCATTCACAATGGTTATTTACCCGTTCATTTTTTAACGAGCTTAAACGTGGGGAGAAACACTTGCTC
>APFE030492088.1:0-16582 GCA_000404065.3 Pinus taeda | reverse complement strand
TTGTTGCGTTTTCAACACTATGGTTGTTGTACCCATGGTGTTGATCTAAATTTATTCCTCAAGTATGTGCTAGATGGTATTTTCAGGTATAGGAAGGATCTCTTTAGGGATGATGACGATGTCGACTCTTCTCTAGCACCACACAATTGATGCTCCACCACTTTCCTAGATGACATAAGGAATTTGATAGAGGGCACTGGGAGTATTTTGAGCATTTCGTTTGATGATGAATTGGCATGGACATAGAGAGCTTCCTCTAGCTCTAGGGCCTTTAATATTAACCCTATGAGTTAGGGTGTTACACTTAGAGCATTATGTGCCCTTGAGATGATGTGATGCCCACATTAGAATTACACCTCTTTAATGAGTGTTTGAATTCTATTGAGGATAATGTATGATAATCATGGTGATATGGAAACAATTTGGATTGCCTTTGGCACGTTATATCTTGATGAAGTCATTCCTTAGAATGAAGGTTCCACCTTTAGCATTAAATTTGATAATGATGTGGGCTTTAGGAGGGAACTTTTGGTGATGAGGAACCCATTTTTGGATGAGGAGACATGACTTTTGGGATGACAAACACCCCTTGAGTCATTAATTACACCTTCTTATGGAGAGACATGCCTTTTGGATGATGATGTCACCCTTGGAGGCATTTTAAATCACACATGTGGATTATTTAAGGTTGTTTTTCATGTTTATCCATTATAGAGGCTATCATTGGTGGTTGGATTCATGACCTTTCCACCTCGTATCATGGAATTTTTTAACCTAATTAAAGGTTAAATTGCTTGGTTTCACTCACTTATATGGGGGAATGTTGCACTTCTTAGATCATTGACAACACTTAGATATCATTTGAACTTAATACTTATCTTTCTCTCTTGTGCACTATGGAATACTAGTTTGACCAATTTTGTCTTTGGATATTGTTTGTGGATGGTTCACTTTTCATGGATGAATATTGGTGATATTTGATGATATGCATTATGATATGTAAGTTATATTATCCCAATCACGTTTTTTGTTGATGAATTAGGGTTATTTAATATTCATCAAGGTTTTATGGATGTTTCATATCTCTAAACTTTCCTTGTACAAGGTTTTCATCAAGTTCTCCTGAGGTGACCAAGGCTTATCTCCATCCCTTTATTTATCAAAGAATATATAAGGACACTAGGATAGAGGATTAAGGGACACTCGTTTGTATCACTAACTTCTTTTAATCCACATTCATCTTTTTCTTCAAAAGATTATTACTCCTAGACTTCGTTTGCCTAGTTGAGAAAGGAACTAGTATGATCTCATGTGCTAATCTTTAAAACCATAAAAAAACGTTTCATTCAATTGTTCTATAGTAAATTAGGGTTTATTTATAGAAAAATCATACATTTTCAACATTAAATATCTAGGATATTATTGCCATAAGGCCCAGAGTTTGCTTTAAAGTATTTGGAAAAAAAAATGTCATTTTACATGTATTTTCTAGCCCTAATTTAGGGTGATGTATAGGGGTTTATGGTGTTGTTATATGTCCCTTAACCATAGGATATTTTTAAAATATATTATCCTACTTTATTATTATTTTAGCCCTCATTTTACACATTTTTATCATAGATTATGGGGCTAATTTTAATGCTATTATAAACTATTGTATAGTTGAATTAATTTATTTAAAGAGTTACTTTAGGGCATCCAAATGTAATTTCTAGATTTTTGTCTGTTGGGAACCATTCGAGCCTTTATTGGTTGACATAAGATTTTATATTGAGCCACAAGAACCT
Organism: Pinus taeda; assembly: GCA_000404065.3. Lineage (NCBI taxonomy): Eukaryota > Viridiplantae > Streptophyta > Pinopsida > Pinales > Pinaceae > Pinus > Pinus taeda. Next base: position 14,795 of record APFE030492088.1, on the reverse strand, counting down.
TTGAAATCAATTATTGTAGTTGTTCTTCTATCCACCTTAAGCCATAATTTCACCTATCCTTGGGTGGATTTTATTGTAGAACCTATAGGGGGGATTTATCTTAAGGTAATTGGATTACTTGATCTCTATTATCTACTAGGGGACACTCCCTTGTGTTTGATTGTTTCTGTTAGCCCCTGAGGTGGAGAGCTGCTATCTTTAGCAGAAATATCCCTTGTTTTAGCTCCGAAGACCACATCTCCTCTTGCTCCGCTTTGGCCATAAACTGTGTTAGCCCTGAGGTGCTGATCCAAACAAATCCAAAATGGATCCAAGAACTCTCTAAGTCTTTAAAAAACTGTTTAAAAGATTAAAATAATCAAAAGAGAAAACCCTCCAAAAAGCGGAAAAACACTATCGGGAAACGAAAAGATAGAGAAAACAATGAAAAACAGAGCAGCGAAGGCTTGAACTATGAAAGCATAGCAGCCGTCAGATCTGGCCGATCAACGATCCAGATTTGATTGGAAAAATCGCAATCGGCCAACACAACGGAGCGCTCACCAAACAGCCCTGGGTTATCACAATATGCGATTGCAATTAATCACATCGGAGCTTCACAGAGGAGCGGGACATACATATATATACAGGGCCGATGCGATAAGACCTGGACCCGAAAGGGTTTGTGAAGGGAAATATATAATATTTGAAGTCTGGAGGGAGCCAATTTTCACGTTATTTTCACGATTTTTAAAATACAAAGGAGCAAGGCCAAAGTGACTTAGGACAATGATTGAGGATGGAACCGATAGGAGAATATACTAGATTTAAGGACTTTTGAAGTCTGGATGAATAGTGTTCGCGGTGGATTTTCAAAGTTTGAACGCGTTTCTTTGTGTGAAACAGAAAGCGGCCATTTCAGGGATTTCAAAGGCTAGATTCACTCATCTGGACAGAGGCTGGGAGACAAAGGTCGAGAGACAGATGGATGGAAGGGAAAAAGCCATAGCACGATGCAGCCGAACCAATAGAAGTGATCATGGAGCATCGCTGGCACGAGCGAGCCACCTGACAACGCAACGAGTTTACCAGAAATTGGTTACTATATTGTTAGAAAAGGAGACCTCTGAGCTCATGTATGTCGAGTTATGGCATCAAGTGGTTAAAAATATAGAGGGGATAGATTAAGACACCTCGAGCCTCAGAGAGCCCGAGGGCATTGTAAAAAGCCTATAAATGGTTGAAAGTTAGAGGTATTAAAGGTTCAACTTTTGGAGACTATGGAGACTCTACTTCTCTTAGCGTCTCATCTTCATTCCGGTAATAAAAGCTTCTTTTGTTGTTATATGTTCAATCCCCATCTTTCCATCTATTCTAAGCTTGCACTTGAATGGGTTATTCATGTTTTCTTCTGTGTCAAATGCCAGATAACTGTCATCTTATCTTTGCATTGATAAATTAGATTTGTAAGCTTCATTTGCTTTTTGTAGCTAGCCATTCACATGTGTTTATGTATGCATCTGTTGGTACAGTCAGTTTTCTCCATCTATCCATTGAATCTATAACTATTGAGCATTAGTGGTCTAAAGCCTTGTAAAGTTGAGGGTGTTCATGCATGTCTTAAGTGAAAATAGAGTTGAAACAGTCATTTGACTTGATCCAAACCATCATCCATTCCAATAATTCCGAGAATGATATTGAAGATTTATATGTTACCAGGCATCTTCGAGCTACAACCTAGGAGAGCTTCCTGGAGTGCTAACATAATTGGCGCCATTGTCGGGGAAAGGAGATTGAAGCTCAGATTCCTTGGGAGATGACAAAGATCCAACTTTGATGATAGACAAAGTCTGGATGCTTTTTCGGTTGTAATCATCTATCTGGCGACTTTACTGGAGGACAAACCTCTTGGTGACTCTACTTCATAGTTCTGGCTCAGTTTGTGAGGCATACTCGGAGAAATCCTCAGAAGCCACAAGCTGACCCAGTATCTGACCCTGAAAAAATCATCAAAGAAAGAAAGGAATTGCAGAAAGGAGCATCAGGTTCAGGTAGCTCTAAACAATATTCTATATCTCTTCAAGAAAATCCTGTAATAGAATAAATACATATTAAGAGTATAGCATCTAATACTAGCAGTGAAGAAAAAATCTCAGAGATTCATAAAGCTCCTTATTCTTTAGTTTCTCCTTCTGTTCTAAGCCTAAAGGAAGCCTCTCCTCCTATCCATCATACTCCTTTAGTCGTATTAGTCACTCCTCAACCCTCTTTCATTCAGACTTCCAGTCCCCTTATAGCCACCACAACTATGGCAGGTCCACAAGCACCTACCAAAATGGAAAGAATCATAGCTACTAGGTATGGACCTCTAGTACTTCCCACTCCTTCGAATGACATGCCTAGTGGAGAATATCAGAAGTATAGGCCTAAGTTCACTGGGACTGAAGGTGTTTCAGCTGAGGAACATCTTGAATCATTCTATAGCTATGTTGATAACCTGGACATTAGTGAAGATGATGTATGGATGAGAGTCTTTGTCCAAAGTCTAGATGGAGAGGCTAAAAAATGGTTTAGAGCACTGGCCTCAAGTTCTATAGCAGATATTTAGGCTTTAGATGATGCATTCCTAAAGCATTGGGGGGATAAGAAGGATTTGCTCTACTACCACACTGAGTTTGGGAACTTAAAGAGGGAAAATGGTGAGTTGTTTTCTGATTTTAATAAGAGGTTTAACCATATACAACAAGATACCAGCTGAAGTAAAACTCACCACTACCTCTGCTAAACTCACCTATGCCAGTGCCTTTGATTCTGACTTCTGTCTACTGTTTAGGGAGAGATGATGTGCTACCTTGGATGATATGCAGGATGCAGCTTTAGAAGTAGAATCAAACATCATGGGTATAGAGAAGCTCAAGGGGAATGTTGATAGAAGGAGACAGAGGGGCGAATCTTCATCATCTTCAGATCCCAAGATAGATAAAATGAGCAAGATGATAGAGTCATTAGCCTTTGAAATCTCCAAAGTAAAGGTTAAGCAGCACCCTGGGAAAGGAAGAGTTCTTAATACCTTTGCTCCTGGAAATCCAAATCCATATAGAAGAGTGTTGAAGCCCTAAAAATCAAGTCTACAACAAGGGAGATAACCACCCAGTTCGAACCTTTAAAGCAACTCCTTTTCCATTTGGGATAGTGGCTCCGACTGGGGATAATGGGACCAATTTCCCAATTTGTTTGTGATGATGCTAAGGGATGAGGTTTTCCTTCCTAAAAGTTTCTAAAGAGAATGCTTTTAATCTAAATCTAAACCAACGCATGTAATTTTATTCTAATGAACAAAAACATCTAATTCTAAAACCTATCCCGGGATTAACTCTTCACTTATGCGATCTAAATAGTTTCCAACAGCAATCGGTAATAAACATTATTCAGTTGCTATGAGAAAAGAATCCATTAAAAGTAAATTGTTTCGTATAAGAAATTAGCCGAAACAATTATGATAAGCATATCGCATAATAAGTTATTCATACAATCAGCAGAAAAAAGAATAGTTAGCACCGTACAAAAGTGAAAAAATGATAACTAAACATTCAGGCCTTCATATATAAACAACTGAAAATAACATATCACTTGACGCATAAGCAGAAAACATTAAGAGATAAAAGTACAATTGATAAGTCCTACTCATGAGCTTCAGCAATATATATTTATCTTCTCATAATTCAATATCTACTAAGAGTACAAAAGTGCATTTTAGTAGTAGACATTAAACACAGATATAAATAAATCTTGTTCCATTCATTTATCAAAACCTCCTCAGCAGGGCAAAAGTGCATGTTCTGAAGAACTGTTTTTGATCAATTTTTGGACCCTTCTCTAAATACATGAGAGGGGTTTAAATACTACTAACTAAAGACTAAAAATAGTTATTACAAAAATATAGGAGGAGGTTTAAATGACCATCCTCATCTAAAGCAAAAATAAATTGAAATTAAACTAAAACTATATCTAAAAATCAACTATGCATATGTTCTCTCAAGTTGCAAGTATCCAACATCGGCTTCAGGACTGTCGGTTGGCCGACCTCTAGTTTTAATTGTCCTACGAAAATGGAATCAACAAGTGCTAGCGCTATCTTCTCGACGAAATTTATAAGGCACTTCAGAGTCATACACTAACTGTGTGGTTTCACCAAATATTGCCAGTAAGTGTCCCATTTTAACTTAGTTAACTTTTTTATTGACTCTGCCTTTTATTTAGCTTTCTATCTCAAACTCGTTTACAGTTGTCGCATTTTTAGGAGAAATCCTAGAGCGGTTTCCGATATTAGGTTGGCTCTGTGCAGATTTTCATTGACATAGTCAATGATATTGCTTACTGTTGTCGTTGCTTCTTCCACTGCCTGTTCTCCTTTTTTGATCTGTGCATCCCTTTAATTGAACAACATTTCTTTGTGGGATTCATTGATCTTGGGAAACCCTGCTTTCTTGCCTTCCTCTGGTTCCTGCCAATTCAAATTGTCAAAAACTTTCTTATAAATTAAATCATAATCAAGTCGAAAATATACGACTTGACTTGTGATATTGTCACTCATTTTGCAGTGAGAGTTCCATTGTGATATTCTTTGGCAAAGTGTTTCCTGCTATTGAAAGAGTTGATCATTCAAGGCAAGGGCTTCTGTGACAAATTCTACAACTTTAGGGTCATCTTTGTGCATTTCTAACGTGGCTTGTAAATGCTATTCGTTTTTGGCTAGACTGCTTTGATAACCCAATCGCATTTGCTGGAAGTCCTGTTGTAACTTTACCAATTTTTCTTCTGCTTCCTGGCTAATGCTGGCCTACTGTAACTGTTGCTACAAAAAATAGGATTTTTATCCTCTTTATCTTTAAGCAATAGTTGAACTTTGGATGCTTTGTCAATAGTAGCAGAAGCATAAGCTCCTGCGATTTGGAATAATCTAGTCAGGTTCTCTGTCGGAGCAGTGGTAGGGTCTTGCCAAAGGACATCCAGCGGCTCTGCTTCAAGTGAGAGAATTTTGTCTATTTTTCACTTCTTTCTCTATCTCCTGACCACAACTTTGTGTTGCGGAATGTAAAACACATCTAGAGGAGGGATTTCCTCTATCTTTAGTATAGTTTTAGATGATAGAGCTATGGAAATGTGCTTAGTTTCTGGGGCATCGACAATTGTTTCAATCACCACTTCTGTGGTTGTTTGTGCTGGATTCTTTGGTGTCTCTACATTTTACTCCTCTGTGTTGATCAATTCATTAAATTTTTTCCATTCTTTCTCCAGCTCTATTCTTAATGGCTTTGTTGGTTGGATGAGGGGAGTGGGAATTTCCACCTATTTTGGCGACAACACTTGCTACTTAGGATTCTCCTTGGATTGGGCAGTATCTATGACTAATCCTTCACTCTTGTTGTGATTGCTCTCTAACCATCTAGACTTTTCTGGTGATTCTCTTTCAGACTTAGATTCAGACTTATCTTGCCCTGAGCTTCCACTCATGCTAATACTAGGGGTGGGTTCCCTCATTAGTTCTACATGCAATTTGTTCAATGGGACATTTGCCAATCTTCGTCTCTGTAGATTTTAAACTCTTGGAGTTCTGCTGGGCCAAACTAGATTTGGGCCATGTGTAAGATGTCTCTGAGTGTGCTCTTTTGTTGGAAAATGTCGTTGAAGAGATCATCTTCCTTAGTGAATGCCTTTCTTTTAACTGTCCTGGTAAAATTCTTTATCACATCAAAGGGATCAAACTGTCTCCCTCGGAACTCAGGCAATTGTAGACTCAACATGTTGTCTACTTTCCTGAAAGTGTGACCTAAATCAAACAATGCAAAAGCTCCACAGACCATAGGGAATTGTGGCCAGATTGCCTTTTTCTTGTCCTTAAGTTCTCTGCTCATTCCCCCAACCCCACAGGTTTGGTAGGCTATTTCCTGGACCATCAATTTGTCAAGAACATACAAGGGAAGTATATGAGGAGAGGCAATGCTTCCAAATACTCTGATATAAGTGAAAAATTCTTCTCTGAACCATCTTCCCATAGAGAGAATATCAATTTTGGCTTCAGGAGAAAATCTTGGGGCATCTGTATTATACAACATCTTATGAATGGGTAGCATAACTCCATGGCAGATTTTATAAAAACATGGGGTGAAATTAGAATCACACAGTTCCTTATAGTAGACTTGAATGGGTAAGGGATTCTGTACCATCCGTTTCCAACCCATGAGAGGAAATTTAGAAACAAAATAGATAGCATCCATGACATAGGCAACTAGAAAGAAGGGAGGATAAAACCTCTGAGTAAAACTCCTTTTAGTCTGATAATTCCAAATAGCAGAGGCTAAGTTATCAGACAATATTTGGGCCTAGTCCATTATAGTGGTGTTGGTGGCCACATCCAGTTGGGGTAGCCACTCGGATGACAACTTATTGATATCAGGTTTTCTGAATAGCCTACATAACATTGCAGCAGCGAAACAATATGGAGAAGAGAGGGAACCAGTGTTGTACATACCATTTTTGTCCTTCTTTAATGGCTCTTCCTTCGCTGACCAGCTTTTGGTGCATTCTGCCAAATCTTGTTCTCCTTGGCGAATTTCTCCACAAACTATTTGTTATAGCTAACCTACAGCTCTGGCAAATGATACATGCATCTTAAATTTTGTGGGGTAAATGACCCTATAACTTCTTGGTTCCGCATTTGGAATTGCCTGTCTGTTATCTCAGCATGAGCTATCACCCATTTGACCATATCTATATAGGGAAGTATTTTTGGCCTTGTTGCGATACAGTGCAGGAATGTGCATGCAAGCTCTATAAGTGATGCTTCGGTTGACCTGCATCCATCTGTCGTAGCTGTAACCTCCATGACTCTCAGGTTTTCTTCCTCCGGCAGTCTATACATTCCTTCCCAAGTAGATATCCCTACTTCTTTGGTACAGGTGGTGTCCATGAATAATGGAGTCATCTCTGATTTTTCAGATACCAGAGCTTTTCCTTTCTTCCCCATCACGTTCTGCGCACTGCTCTATGTATTGTTCTGCGTATCGCTCCTGTAAGTTCACAAGTAGAGAACTAAGACACAATGAGAAAGATAACGAATGATGGTAAATAATAAGGTGACGGGAAAGCTCTTAACTTTTAAAATCACATCAAATATATCACCTTGCGTGAAATAACCCTTTTGCTCAGATCTAAATCATTTCTCATAAATAACCATCAATAAACCACTAAGTTGACATTAATGCTCATAACTCAGTATCGGATGACGAGAAATATTTCATCGAACTGTGAGCCCTTTTGATCTGTGATAAAGCGATTTTGTGATTTGCTTCACAATATTGCAGATTGCAATATCACTAATCCTTTTTCCGTTAACAATAGTTTGCTTCATTATGTGACTGCGAGATGCAATTTGCGAGATGCTTTATCGCATTTTGCAATATCAGGACATTTTATCTTAGGTGGCGTTGCGATATATGGGATCTGCGATATGTGATGAATCTGTGTGGCTCGCGATCTTGCATCATCGAGTTTTCACAATTCCGACAGTTTCTTTATATATGATGCCCTCCGCTACCCTTTAGTGATGCGATTTTCTTCATTAAGAGAATGATTTTATTTGAGAATTTTCATAATACTTAAGACTTTGCGTTTGCGGATGTTTTCCTAGCTTTTATGGTAACGTTGCAATTCTTTATAGGAAAGCTTTAATACTTAAATTTAAATGTGCACAAAGTGAGGAAAGATAAGAATCTTAAGTTTATGATAGTGTGTTTTATTAAAACGGAATTCTAAGTGCTAGTTTTTATTTTAGAAGGGTCCCCATTTATTTAGTGTTATTACTAATATTAAATAAAAAGGGGGGTTGTTGCTGGCCATAAAAATTGGCGATTCACTTGAAAGAACCAATGATCTCTGATTATCTTTTGAATTTTCTAAAACTTCCAAAACAACAAAGTTTTTTGGAAAATCAAACTTTATTACAAAAATATAAAGTTCATAATGCTCTTTGTCATTAACAATAGTTTGTTCCTTCCGTGTTAATTCTGATTATTTTCTTCCCAAAGCTAGTCATTGCATTTACATAAGTCACTACTTGGTTTATAAGGATAAAAACAAAGACATCTCTACAGATCAGTTTTAAGTATGCTCATTTGTCGTAGGTAGAGCCTCTGCTACTAGCGGGCGTTTATAGCCTCGACAGGTTACCTGTTACCTAGCAATGATCCAGTATCCTACTTTAAGAAGTATACAATTTTCAAAGATAAATCCACATTCACACTTATTGCTTTCATTTTCTTTTAATTCTTAAAGAACAATGTCTTAGTTTGGTGGCCAAATTTTGACAGTGCCATTCACTTGATTTATAACTTTACTGAACAAGCTAGCTCGTGATGTGACCCCTTGTCTTTTGATTGCAACAATCTTGAGTCATTGCCCTGTTTTGGTATGCAGCTTGGCAATGTCAGCTAGTTATAATATTTATGATCATGACAAGCCGGCTCTTGATGAGACCTCTTATTCTTTAAGTTTATAGTGCATAGGTGGATTACTCTTGGAAACTTGTAATTCCCTAACTGGGGAAGAATTCATTGGTTCCTTAAGAATAGCTCTGGATGACAATTATAGAGTTTTTGAAGACAACCTTTCTACAGAGAACCTCCGTTTTGTTATTGATGCTTTTTATGACCGATATAAAACAAATTCCCACTAAAGGTTGTTTTTAATCAAAATTTGTAAGGTTGAAACTAGTAAAATTTTTAGGTTTGTAGCACTTGACTATATTTTTCAATAATAATGATTAATTTTCCAAATCAGTTCCATTTATACAAGCAAAAAAACAAAATTTACAAGAGACACTAATATTTTTCGTGAAATCCAAAAGTAACCATTTACAACCTGTTTTATTATCAAAATAAAGCTATAAATAATAATTTACAAAAATAGAAGAGGTCATCTTCTATGGAAAGTATTTTTTAAGGATCTACCAATTAACAGGTAAAGATTCTCTTTTCCTTGCTAAATCTTGCAACATGAAAGTCGATGGACCTATGATTTCAACAATTTGGAATGGTCCAAGCCACATGCGTTGGAATTTAGAATATTTACCTTTTTCTTTGTGAGCCTTATCCCATTTCAATACTAAATCTCCAATTTGAAAATCCTTCCTGGATACCATGTTTGAATCGAAATAAACCTCTACTAATGCTTGATGATGTGCATGGGTAATTTTGGCCTGTTCTTGTTGCTCTTCTAGCTAAAGGATTTGCAATTGTCTTAGTTGCAAATATAAAGCAGTTATTTCTTCAATAAATTGAACTAGGGCTAAAGAAGGAATTGCTAGATGAGTTGGGAGAACTAATTCTTTCCCATAAACTAAATTAAAGAGAGAAGTGCCAATGGAAGCCTTTTGAGTTATTCAATCTGCCAAAAGAGCATACATCAAATATTTGTGCCAATTTCTATGATTCTAATCAATAGTTCGCTTAATGATTCTTATTAGGTTTTTATTTGTTGATTCAACCAACCTGTTCCCTTGTGGGTAATAATGGGTAGAATACTTAAGTTTAAAACCTCTTTTAAGTGCAAATCCAGTCATAGCATTTCCAAAACATATGATGCATTATCAGACATTAAAGCAGAAGGTAAGCCAAACTTGGTAATTATGAACTGATCTATGAAACCGATGATATGTTTAGCATTAGTTGTCTTGAGAGGAACTTCTTCTACCCATTTAGTAAAATAATATGTAGCTATAAGGATGTACCTATGCTGTTTAGAAGAGTGAGGAATGATCTCACCTATTATATCCAATCCCCATTTCTCAAATGGTTGGTCGATATTAACTGGTTTCAATGGAAATGATGATTTCTTTTGTCTTCCAACAGCAGTTTGACAAACTTGATATTTCCTTACATAGCTATGTGCATCTTTAAATAAAGTAGGCCAATAGTATCTTGCACACAAAATTTTGTGTGTTGTTGCATCTCCTACATAATGTCCACTTCCTGGTCCATCATGGAGTTCTTGCAACACTTTTTCAGCCTCAGATTTCTAAAGACATCGAAGAAGAACAGAGTCATAATTCATCCTAAAAGGTACATCGTTTAGAAGTTGATATTGCTTAGCTTTCAATCTTAGGGATATTTTCTTTGTATGATTCAGATTTGAAGGAGCATATCCATTTTTTATATAAAACATGATATCAACATATCTCGATTCAATATTGTTTAGGCTTACATCATACATTTGTACCTCTTGATTGGGAGATGGTATTTCTAATATAAGCGATGCTCCAGACAACATTTTGCAAAAGCTTGACCTTTTACAATATTTGCTGGCTTGATCTCGGCGTCGTATTCTTGTAGGGCAGTGACCCAATTTGCTCTCTTTTCACCCACGTTTTTTTGTACCAAGAGATTTCTTACCGCTGGAAATGGCACTATTATATTTGTATGGGTCTTAAGAAGAAAGGGTATAAAGTGTTTGATTGCTTTGAAAACAGCATAAGCTTATCTCAACGTCAAAATAATTTAATTTAGCCCCTTGCAAATTTGAACTAAAGAAGGCAATTGGGGCATCCGCTTTGTCTTGATTGGCTTGCGTGAGTATTGCAGCATATGACTTCTCAGAGGCAAATGTATACAAAATGAAAGGATCGGAAAAATTTGGAATCGCTAGGGATGGGGCATTAATAATCGCTTGCTTAATCAGATTGAACACTTCATATTCTGCCTGACCCCATTTAAAGAGTGAATTTTTCTTTATCATTGCTTGTAATGGTGACATAATTCTTGAGAAGTCTGGGACAAATCTTTTAACAAAATTAATTTGACCAAGGAATGATTGCATTTCTTTCTTATTATGTGGTAAGGATATTTCAAAAATTTCCTTAATCCTATCTGGATCAATATGGATTCAAGATTTATACACTACAAATCCAAGAAGTTTTCCTTCACTTAATGCAAAAAAGGACTTTTTTGGATTAAGTGAAATCCCATACCTTTGACAACGTTGAAAGATCTACTTTAAATCTCTGAGATGATTACTACGTTTTTTAGAATATATTGTTATGTCATCTAAGTAAATCACCATTGATCTGTTTACTAATCCCTTAAATGCAATATTCGTGGCTCTTTGAAATGTGGCCCCAATGTTAATCAACCCAAAAGGTATCTTTTGATATGCATATGTACCCCATTTGGTTTTGAATGTGGTTTTTAGTTGATCATCCGAATGGCCTAAGACTTGGTTGTAGCCGGAGAAACCATCTAAAAAGGACATTAATTCTGATCCCGCAACTGCTTGTAATATTTGTTCCATAGGAGGCAGGAGAAAATTATCCTTTTGGTAGGCTTTGTTAAGATTTCGAAAGTCAATACAAATTTGAATGTATCTGTTTTTCTTTCTAACTAGAACCAGATTGGAAACCCATCTAGAATGTCGAACAGGAAAAATAATTTTGGCTTTCAACAATTTATTGAGCTCAGACTTAATCTAACTTTCCAGATTATGATGGATCTTCCTCAGCTTTTGTTGGACTGGTCTTTCATCAGCTATCATCAGGATAGTATGCTAAATGATTGAAGTGTCGTAAGTCTTAAGGTCATCGTAATTCCAAGCAAAGACATTTTTATACTACTTTAGGAGTCAAACAAAGGCTAATTTTTCTTCTAGGGCTAGACCAAGACCTAAGTTGATATTTTGCGGCTTAGTATCCATTCCTAGATTTACTAATCATATTTCAGAGTTGAACTCTGAAGTTTTGAATTGGTAGACCTTTTGAATCTGTCTTTTAAATCGTATAGGTCTTCTAACTTGACTATATATTTTGGTATGGCATTATTTGTGCTCTCTTGTTGTAACTACTTGCCATGTTGGTCCTCATCAATTATCTGATTACTGTAAGATCCTTCTGAAGTCAGGAAACTTACAATATCAGGGTCATCATTAAAAATCCTCCAGTTGGTAACATTATCAGGGATGGAGGGCCTAAAGATCAATTCGATTGAGAATCTGTCTGGGCTATAGTCTTCTGAGGGAATGAGCTTGGAAGCTACATTAGCCAGGAGGTCAGCATTAGCATTTTGGAGTCTGGGGATGAATGAAATATTGAATGCTATAAAATTTGCAATCAGATCTTGTACTAAAGATTGATAATGCTTTAAATGACTTGATAGACAATGTATAGTATTTCGTACCTGTTTATTTACAATCTCAGAATTTCCAAAGACTTGTAGATACTTGATGTCCAGTCCAATTGCTTTGTATAGCCCTTGCACTAAAGCTTCATATTTTGCAGTGTTGTTTGTGCAATCGAAATCGAGTCTACAGGTTAGCATGGTTTTATTCCCTTCTGGACTAATTAATACACATCTTGCTCTTGCTCCATCATTAGACTTAAAACCGTCAAAAAATAATTTCCAAAACAAAAAGTTATTTACAGGAGTATCTACAAAATTAACGCATTTAGAGTTGTCTGTATGAGAAAATTTTTCTATTTGAGACAAACAGAATGTTCTAAATAAGGCGAAGTATGAGCATTAAAATTTCCTAAGAAAGAGTCAACAAAATAGTTCCCAATTATATTGTTGATGTACGCTATAGGTTCATTTTCTCCTTCTAGTTCTGTCACTATGTATTTTTGGTGTCTTTCTCGCTCAACCTTTATCTGATTTGGTTTACCATGGTAAGGGAGCCGCATATGTGACCATTCAGTCACAAAGTATCCATGAAGCTTTTCAAACCAATCCTTGCTAAGAATTAAACCATAAAATTCAGGAATGTCTGCAACTAAAATATCAACGACTTGACATACCTTTGGATTAGATGAGAGCCTTATGGTCACTTGATTTAGTTCACCAATTACTTCAACTTGCGACCGGTCCAGCTGAACTATGCGTACTGTAGATTTTTGAGGTTGGACGTTTAACTTTGCACAAATTGTTTTAGGAAAAATATTAGATGAAGCACCTGAATCTACCAAACAATTATGAAAATTTTTATTGAAAATTTCAAAAGTAAGGAGGAATGGAGGAGTATGGGATTTTGACCTACCTCCAATTAAAGCAATATCATTTGGGTCAACTTTATTTTCCATACTAGTTGGAGGTCTTCCCATTTCATGAGAAGCTTGCAAGATTACAGTGGCAGGAAGAGGTGCAACAGGTACTGCATGAAGCTCTTTCAAAAGTAGTTTTTGTTGATGCTTTAATTCACTCAGTTCATGAAAAGTAATGTTGGCTCTAGTCTTCTTCATGTCTTCAACAATATTATACTCCATCTCATCAGAAACAATTAGTGTTTTATATGGAGTTGATGACTCGTATTGGACTGGGTTTGTTTGAGTCGCTTTTGGTGATGATTTATTATTTGCGACTTTATCCTTGGAAACCGAACTTGTGTTCTTTTATTTAGAACTGGGCTATGGAGGATCGAGTTGATTTCTACTTCTGGTACTAACTGGTGATGCCTCTTGAACCTCTTCATCTGGAAGAATGAAGTCCCACATTCCTTGTAGTTCTACAACCTCATCTTCATCAATAGCTTCTTCATTGGAAACTTCTTCTTGTTCTCCTTCAGATTCTGCATTTTTTATAGCATTGGGAGGCTTTGGATCAATTGAAGGGTTTCTCCAAAAAGGCTTGTAGGGTTTCTTAGAAGAAGTCTCTGCTACTTGTTTTTTAATGTCAACCATTTTGTTAAACATGGTTTTTAAAACTTTATGTAATCCTTCTAAATCAAATGGGACCTTTAATTGCTTTTTATTAGGATCATCTCTAAAGGTAACCTTCTTAGATTTTCTTTCATCAATAGCATTTTTCTTTTCTAAAGCTAAGATACGTTTTTCTACCACTATTTCTTGCTTCATGTTTTTGGCCAATGTTGGCTTGGTAGCCCTATCAACAAAGATTGTTATATTCGATGGTAAAGCAGATATGTACCATTCACTTCGAACTTCTATGCTAGGCTTGGAAGCCGTAGGGATTTTATTCAAGAGCTTGTTGAAACGCGAGTTGAAATCTTTGATAGGTTCTCTCGATTCGTTCTTAAGATTTGATACATCATTGATCAATGTTGCCGTAGACCTATCATCACCGAACTTTGTCAAGAATTTCTCTTGGAAAATGTTCCAACTAGTAATGGATCCTGATGGTAATGAAAAATACCAAGACCCAGCCGCTCCTTGTAAAGTATATGGAAAAATTATAATAACAACATCTTCTTCTCTAACTCCATTTAAATTTATTGATAACATAAAGTTATTTATGTGTTCTTCCACTAGCATGCTTGTTTCAGGATTAAGCTTGGGCAGCCATTTCTCAAGATGGGCCAATAATTGACTCAAGGGCATAGGCATTGCGACTGCCCCTAGATTGTTCCAAGGGTTTTGAGCCATTGCTGAACTACTAACAGAGGAAAGCGCATGTCATGCGGAAAGAGTTAATCTTGCGGACAAAACCAACCTACCTAGAAGCTTAAGGCTTTCTAGTGACAAACAAGACAATTAAGAACAATCCTTCTCTAAATATGCATTTACCATACAAGAAATCAAGTGTTTAGATCCTACCTGTAGTCCAACGTTGTTGTAGTAGTCCAACCTTGTCGATCTGGATGAGCTCCTCCTTCACTTCGAAACCTGCATTCACTAACAATCAAATGATTAAATAGCACCCGAATATCTCATAAAATAAAACATATTCAACATACAGACCAAGGAGTATATGAAACAACTCATTAATAACAAATTGTTGAGAATAATGGACTTATTTGTATTAATAGGAAACAAAAGAAAC
>APFE030492083.1:1019-14768 GCA_000404065.3 Pinus taeda | reverse complement strand
TTATAACGCTTTCATAAAATCTTTTAATAAACACTTAAATAAAATTTACAAAACACTTTTTAAAATGTTATAGAATGCTTAGCATTTACGGTTTAGGGTTTCAGGTTTGGGGTTTAGGGTTTAGAGTTTGGAGTTTAGGGCATAGGGTTTAGAGTTTGGTGTTTAGGATATAGGGTAGAGTGTTTAAGGTTTATAAAATTCTTAGGGCTTAGGGTTTAGGGTTTCGTGGTTTAGGCTTTAAGTTTTAGGGTTTATGGTTTAGGGTTTATGGCTTGGGGTTTAGAGTTTAGGGGTTAGGTTTTGGGGTCAGTTTTTAGGGTGTATTGTTTAAGGTTTATAACAATTTAGTAAGTCCTTTTAATAAACACTTAAATAAAATCTATAAAACACTTTTTAAAATGTTATAAAATGATTAGGGTATAGGGTTTAGGGCTTAGGGTTTATGGTTTATAACGCTTTAGTAAATTATTTTAATAAACACTTAAATAAAAGTTACAAACGTTTTTTAAAATGCTATAAAATGTTAAGGGTTTAGGCTTTGGGTTTTAGGGTTTAGGGTTTAGGTTTTTAAGTCTATGGTTTAGGGTTTAGAGTTTAGGTTTCTAGGTCTAGGGTTTAGGGTTTAGAGTTTAGGTTTTATGGATTATAACAAAACATTTTTAAAACGTTATAAAATACTTAGGTTTATGGTTTACAGTTTAGGCTTTAGGGTTAGGGGTTTATGGTTTAGAGTTTAGTGTTTAGGGTTTATAGCACTTTACTAAATGTTTTTTGTAAACACTTCAATAAAATCTACAAAACATTTTTAAAATTGTCATAAAATGCTTAGGGTTTAGGGTTTAGGGTTTAGGATTTAGGGTTTGGGGTTTAGGATCTAGGGTTTAGGGTTACGCATTTGCAGTTTAGGTTTTAGGGATTAGCGTTTATGGTTTAGGGTTTATAACACTTTATAAAATGCTTCGGTTTAAGTTTTAAGGTTTTAGGTTTAGGGTTTAGGGTTCATGGTTTCAGGTTTATAACACCTTAGTAATTATTTTAATAAACACTTAAATAAAAGTTACAAAACACTTTTGAAAATGTTATAAACTGCTTAGGGTTTACTGTTTAAGATTTGTGGTTTAGGGTTTGGGGTTTAGGGTTAAGGTTTTAGGGTTTAGGGTTTAGGGTGTAGGGATGAACCACCCCACCTTAACAGGGTATCCACTACTACATATTAGACATAATGCATTCATCCGTGGAGCCTCGAGGAGTTATGAAGTAAAATAAATAAAAAGAAAAAGGTTTATGAAGAAGGGTGGAAAAGCAAAGGTCGGGGTATCTCATGTACCACAATTTTCTCCCTCCTACACTCACATACCCAGGTGTGGTCTTCCCTTATTATAGATACTCATAAAATTATTAGGGTTTATGGTTTAGGGATTAGGGTTTGGGGTTTAAGGTTTATGATTTAGGGTTTATAACATTTTAGTAATTTCTTTTAATAAGCACTTAAATAAAAGTTACAAATAGTTGCTAAAATGCTATAAAATTATTGGGCGTTAGCATTTAGGGTTTAGGGTTTATAACAATTTAGTAAATGTTTTTAATATACACTTAAATACTAAATTATGGTTTATGTTTTAGGGATTAGGGTTTAAAGTTTATAACGCTTTAGTAAATTATTTTAATAAACATGTAAGAAAAGTTACAAAAGACTTCTTAAGATGTTATGAAATTCTTAGGGTTTAGGCTTTAGGGTATAAGCTATAGGGTATAAGGTATAGGGTTTAGGGTTTGGGGTTTAAGTTTTAGGGTTTATAATACTTTATTAAATTCTTATAATAAACACATAAATAAAAGTGAAAAAACACTTTTTAAAATGTTGTAAATTGCTTGGGGTTTAGAGTTTAGAGTCTAGGGTTGATAAGACTTTAGTAAATCCTCTTAGTAAAAACACTTAAATAAAACTTAGAAATTTTTTTAAGATGTTATAAAATGCTTAGGGTTTAGGTTTTAGGGATTATGGTTTGAGGTTTGGTGTTTAGAGTTTAGGGTTTAGGGACTATAACACTTTAGTAAATGATTTTAATAAACACTTAAATAGAAGTTACAATACTTTTTTTAGAATGTTATAAAATTATTAGGGTTTACCATTTAGAATTTAGGTTTAGGGTTTATGGTTTAGAGTTTAGGGTATATATTTTAGCATTTAGCGTTTAGGGTTTAGAGTTTAGGGTTTAGGGTATATGGTTTAAGTTTAGAGTTTATGGTTTAGGGTTTGCGGTTTACAGTTTAGGGTTGAGGGTTTATAACACTTTAGTGAATTATTTTAATAAAGACTTAAATAAAAATTAAAAAATGCTTTTTAAAATGTTATCAAATGCTTAGGGTTTAGGTTTTAATGTTCATAGTTTGGGGTTTAGGGTTTAAGGTTTAGGGTTTAGGGTTTATGATTTACGGTTTCGAGTTTGGGGTTTAGAGGTTAGGGTCTAGGGTTTATAAGACTTTAGTAAATTATTTTAACAAACACTTAAATAAAACTTTCAAATTACTTTTTAAAATTTTATAAAATGATTAGGGTTTAGGGTTTGGATTTTTGGATTGATGGTTTAGGGTTTAGGGTTTAGGGTTTAGGGTTTAAGGTTTGGGATTTTGGGTTTAGGTTTAGGGTTTAGTGTTTAGGATTTAGTGTTTAGGGTCTACAACATTTTGGTAAGTGCTTTTGATAAACACTTAAATAAAAGCTACAAAACAAATTTTAAAATGTTATAATATGATTAGGGTTTACTGTTTACGTTTCAATGTTTGGGGTTTGGGGTTTAGGGTTTTCTTTTTTAGTTTAGGGTTTAGGGTTTTTTGTTTATGGTTTAGGGTTTATAGCACTTTGGTAAATTATTTTGATAAACACTTAAATAAAATTTACCTAACGCTTTTAAGAAATTTATAAAAGCCCTATAGTTTATGGTAATGTGCACAATAGAGTGCTCTATGTGACTCTTCAATGATGATTTTTCCTATACCCCTGTCCTTAGGGATGTACATTCTCCTTTGAAATCTCAATAATCCATCTAGTTCAAGGACATATCCCTTGCCTTTTGGTTATATCCACTTCCCACTATGTATAAATAATGTAACATTGACATACCAACTATATTCAAAGAGTTTCTCCAACACACGTTCCCTATAATTGACCCTCAAGGGTACTAAGGAGAAGGTTCGTGGCCTGTTTCTTAGTGCGTCAGACACCACCTTCTCCTTTCCCTTGATGTATGAAATCCATAAATCATAAAATTAAGAAATATCTCAACCACCTATGCCTAACATTTTTATCCCTATATCACATTTGTCTACCCATTCATACCTAACCCCTTTATGTTGTAATGTGGTGATGGGTGTTTTAATCTTCAAAACCCATTCCAAACATATTCAATAATAACCTAAATGCCCCATGAATCTAAAAACATCATGAACATTTTTTGGTATTGGACAATCCATTATTTCCTTCACCTTTTCTCGGTCAACTAAAATCCCTTATCTTGAGATGATGTGACTCAGGTAATGAATTTTCTTTTGAAAGAAAGAAAAATTTGGTAGTTTCTCATAAAATTTATTTTCTCCTAAGCATGTCAACACAACTCTTATGTTCCATTCGTGCTCATTTTATTTCTTGGAATACATAAAATATCATCCAAAAAGGCTTGCACATATTGGTCCAAATACTTCAGGATCTTTCCATTCATGAGGCTCATGAATATTGTTGGTGCATTGGTCAAACCAATAAGGCATTAATACAAACTCATGGTGCCCAAATGAAGTCTAAAAGGTAGTTTTTTGGGATGTCACTTTCCTTAATACTCAATTGCTGGTATCTGGATCACATATCATTTTTTGAAAAAAAATTCCTCCCTTGATTTGATCGAAGTGGTCATATATTCTAGGAATCTGGTACCTATTCCATGCTATGTATTGATTCAATTCCCTATATTATATTCACAATGTTAAGGAAACATCATTATTCTTGATGAAAATCATTGGCGTACCCTAAGGTGAAATATTAGATCTAATAAATCCAAAATATAATATCTCTTTTAACGACATCTGTAACATATCAAGTTTTGGATCCGTCATCTGGTAGGGTGTCTTGGATATTAGCTCTACACCAAGTCTTAATTCAATTGTGAAATAAATATCCCTCATGGGGGGTAATATTGACGATTCCTTTGGGAAAATATCCTCAATTTTTAACAAAAAATTGTGTTGATCTAGGGAGGGTCCCTTTTGGTCACTTAAAGCCTTGGCAACATGTATTTTGCATCCTTTCTAGAGACAAATTTTACCTTAATCATGGAGATGAATCATAGGGACACTCCTCGCTTGATACCACAAATCCCAATTGATATACCTTCATCATCTAAACAAATCACCTTTTTTTGAAAGTAGTCTACCAAATCTTGATGACTTTCTAGCCATTACATTTTGATGATTACACCACACATCCCTAGTTGCATCAAATCGATATGATTCATAGGGACACTCCTCGCTTGATACCACAAATCTCAATTGATATACCTTCATCATCTAAACAAATCACCTTTTTTTGGAAGTAGTCTACTAAAGCTCGATGACTTTCTAGCCATTACATTCTGACGATTACACCACAAATCCCTTCAAATTAGTTATACACAACTCGAGTTTTACCTAAAATTAGTTAATGTTATGTCCTACCACTTATTTTACCCCAAAATTGATTTCAACTTGTTAAAAGTCATCAAGTTCGTAGGGTGCAAACCCACATATTTTTAGTGCAACTAGTGAAATGAAACTATCTATAGCACTAAATATCAAACTAAAAATAAATTACATGGTTTATCATACATGAGGCTTAAACCATGGTGGATTGGCGTTTATCTTGGTGATTATCAAATACTACAAATATATGATGATGGATACATATTCCTCCCATTGATGCTTTTCCTTCTCTGCAGTTGTTACCGATTTGTAACCTAGGATAGTCAATTTGGTAATGAAGTACCCCACATTCCGAAAAAGTGATGTATGGTAAACTATGAATAGAATGTTGTGGGGTTGCTTGGAAATAGTTCCTTCCTTGGTAGCTCTGCCCTTATTTGTAGCTCAACATGTCTGACCTCAACTTACACAAATCCATGAAGTTTCCAGTGAAGTTTTTCTAGCAATCTTTGAAATACCTATTGGTAGTACTCTAGGTACAATCTTGTCCAAGTGTTGTTCTACATAGTGAGCATGTTCAACAACTTCTAAAACTGAGGATGGTTTCAACATCAAAACTATTTCCTTAATCTTAAGTTTCAACCCATAAAAAAGGTAATCTAACTAGAATTGATCAATATCCATGATGAGACATATTTAAACAATTCCATGAATTTGATATCATATTATTTTATCGTGCAGTTTCCCTATACGAAAGCATGGAAGGAACCTACTTGTTTTTCATCATAATATGCTCAAAGGTACTTCTTACTAAATATTTCCTCAAATAACTTCCAAGTAACTGTAATAGGAGTGAGGTGTAGTTGTCTATCTAGGTTAACCAACAAATTTAGGGTGCCATATTTGAGTTGGAATGTCACTATATTAGCCTTCAAATTGGAAGTATACTCTCTAAGTGTGAAACATCTTGTCAGTTGCCTCCAACCAAGCTTCTTCTCGCTTTCTACCACAAACTCCAACAAATTCTAGGAGCTTAATATTTTGGAGCTCCATAGTAATGTCCTCAATTGGAGGCCCTCTATTAGAGTCATTTTTTTGTTGGGGTTTCCTACACCTAATGGAGTCTGTTCTACTTCCATCTAAGTTGTTTTTCACCGTTTTAATGTCTCATTAATTTCCTTTAGGGAGCGTAATATGAGAGCAACTTGGATGATGGCTCTAGGTTATTTAGAGGAGGTGATCATTGTGTTTACCATCCTCAACTTTGACTTCCTTAAATCCTCACCATTTTCAACTATTCGATTATCTACGCAAAGTAAAATATTTTCTAGTGCAACTTTGGACTTGTTATCTCTTACTCTGCTCACACACATATATGAAATGAAACATGTAATTTTTCATTTTAATATGTTGATAAATGAATGTCACTGATATTGGGTAAATCCCCGTGGATCTAGTAAATCTTATACCCTTTCTAACTAAGCAATCATTTTTACATGTTTCTAGTCACCATCAAACATCTTTCTTGCATCAAGTCTCTCCCTTCTAACAACCTTAATTCATTAAATAGATCATTAACCTTATTTTAGACATCATTAACATTTAATTGATTATTATATGATTACTGACTAAAATTTATTAATAGATATTCTCCACCATATCAGTGTTTTCTTTTGTAAGATACTAAGCCTTTGACTAATAAAAAATCATATACATCTAGATCCTTTTCCTAACTTTGTCTACTGCAAGGGAAACTAGACCCTTAACAGTAGAAAATATTTATTTTCCTGAGGAAAACTATCACAAACTACTAGAATAATTGTGAGAATGATGGTCATATGTTATGCACCTGACTATAGAAACCTATGTGAAAAGTAGTTGAATTTTTTGGTAGTCATGCACATTGACAACTCTTAAGAAAAGGAAAGTTATCACAGTTGAGCAAAGGAAACCTAGTGGAAATTCCTTCATAGTTTTAGATTCCCTTGCCTGTCTCATTACCTATGGTAGCTAAAAGGGATGGAGGTAGGACCTCTCAAACCGTTGGTTCAGTTCACATATTTGGTTTTGTCCCATGTCAAACCTTCTCAAGCCCTGGAATCTAGCTAGGGGGTGATAGTTGTAAGTGAGACCTAGATATAACTCATCTATGGCTAGGTGAAAATATAGAGTCTCCATATCATTTTCCAAATCCTTCATTATAGATAAGTATTTCCTCGTTCTTGTGTGTCACTAAAGATATTTCATTGAACATCTTAGCATGGTTTCATCATATGGATAGTTTGTGGGTTGTAGTTGTCAATGTAAATAAATCTATGTTGAGCTATACTGTTATTAACATAAACTAAAGCTATAGAGAAGAGAATTATGCATGGTTGTCTGCACTAAACTTCAATGTTTCATTGTCAAATAAAGTTACATGAATAGTAAAAGAATGTTTTAGGAACAATAGGGTATTTATACTCTCACTACTTGCAATTGACGGAGTTTCTAACGTGTCCTCCAATGTTGTGATGTTTGTTATCGTTTAAGTGCATAACACAATGATGATATAGGCTCTATAATGGTGCTTTGAAGAAGAGGCACACTCCTACCTCTTGATATTATAGTACCTTCATAACCCTTTGTACCATGTACCAGTAAAGTTCATACATGATTTTACCAATCACGAGGATTGTATTTTATATGTACCCATCATGATCGTGTTTGTTTTAAATGAAAATAGTGCTTTACTTGTTGATATATAGCTAAATGGAATATGAATGCTTTACTAAAGGAAATTTGTGTGATATGTTAGAAACTAATTAATGGATCAATGAAAAATAAATAAAATTTGCTGAAACAAAAATACAAAAATGCGTGAAAAATGAGAAACACATGTATACATGGTTCACACAATTTGGGTTACATCCACAAAGAAACAGATAGTCCTTCCTTTTAAATGATCTATCAAAATGAAGAGATCCAATCTACAACATATCCATTGTAATTTCCTCTCCGCTCTCACACATTCTTCTCTCTATTTATCACTCAAAATAATCATACAAAGTCGTAATACAATTCCCTCATATTAACTAAGGGTTTCTTTCTAGGGAAAAAAAACCTAAATTAAAATAACTTCTATAGTTAGATCATTAAGCTAATTAACAGCCTATATTGACTACAAAAATAAAATATTTTACAAGACAATTTTTCATCTAATTTAGGAGCCCTCAAACCCCCGCTAGAGGTTTCTCATAAAATTCAACATCCCCCCTACCAAGTTTCACAACCAATTTTACCTACAAGGGCTAACAAACAAGGTTGGCAAGTGTGCCAACAAGCCCTCCTCTCTTCATAAAAACTCCGAACAAGATCATAAAAACTTTGAACAAGTTGCAATACATCTAAATAGACCTACAAAATTTTGTATCACCATCATCAATCCAACACATGACTCCAACAAGTCATATTCATAAGCATGGGCATGAAGACATAATGAAGACCTAGCTAATAACTAAAACTAGTGTGCCATAAACCATCTATATCACATGTATATAAGTATGATCACTTGTAACAACATCCTTTATGTGAGCAACATCAAAAATCATCATGACATGTCCATAAATGCACATTCCAACACATGCCAATTCCTCCATGACCAACATTCTCTCATCAAGCTCCATCAATGCCACCATTGACCATCATCTGATCAACATCAATGCCAACACGAACCAACATGAGTGACATCATACTATTGACATCAATGCCAACACAATCATCCCAGTGTCAACTCAACTAGGTTGATGGAACCATGCCCATGTTGACATCAATGTCAATACTATAATTCCAACAAACTCCCCCTTCAGCATTGATGTCAACTTCAACAACATGTGAGGTTGATCTCCACCTAAACTGCAACTCTAAGTCTGATTTCTATCCATCCAAATTCTCTACCCCTTTGACATCAATGGAAAAGGGTCAACTCCATATGAATATGCATCAAGAACTAAAGTACATACAGGAGTATACATGGCTGAAAAATAATGAATATGAAAGTTCATCCATGCCTCCATACAAGCAACAAGAATCATATATATCGAATCAATATCCAGAGAAGAATATTAACAAACACCTCTAGCAGCAAACAACAACATGCCAACATAACAGAACCATAAGAAACATATGCAACATCATCATAAAATGTGCACTTATGAGCAGCATCAATATCCACATAAGCATCAATCCATCATTCCTCCTCATAGCAACATGACATAAGCATCACCATAAAATGCAATAACATCCACATGAGGCAACCACACATAATCTCTCCCATAACTACATAGTAGCAACTACCAAAAATATCTCATCACATGAGGCCAAACACCCCAACTGTCATAGCGTAGTTTGAGGCATAAAATCACATCTCCAAGCTGATCATAATGCCAACAATGTATGGCTGAAGTAGTAGGAACAAACAATTGCCCCCCTAAACACATGTCATCTCCAAGCTGTAGAGATACCAATTGTTGGGATGAAATGACTACTTCCACTACAAACGATCCTTCCATTGACAAATAGAAGCATCATATGGAGTGAGACTCCACATGACCATGACTCAAATGACATATACATGATAAATACATGGTTGTAGTAGTGAAATAAGACCTCGTACATAACTCACATATGACCATAACATGACCTCATGACTCATGGATATAAGACCCAAGAGATAGTTAACATAAGTACTTGGCTCCATGACCATATTACATGAATATATGAATGAAATGCATGGCTTCTATAATGATCTCCTATGGAGCTATGACTCAAATACATAATACATCATGAATATTACATCATCATTGGCCCATACATGTGGTTGCAATAAGGCTCCTCCAAAACATGCTTATCACCATGATGACACACCATACTAAATACTGGATTCAATATCATCATAAAATGATGAACCAATAATGAATACATGGTTGTAATTATCATCATATGACACCTCATACATGGCTAGTCCCTGTCACAATGTCATTGCAATACATCTTGGAGTCATGATCAAAATCTATGTGTGGTTGCACATCTTTTCAACCAGTTGTTAGTGGAAACCAAAAGTATGTACATTGATAAAAAATGTGCTCTTTTTCACTCATGAAAACACATATAAATCTGCTACAAATGACTGAGTGAAAATTAATGAAGAAAATTCTAAATATCACATGTAAATACATATCATGCATAACTCCCCTTGAGCTCAATATACCTCCAAGAGACAGGTTGATCCTATGGACTTGAAAGTTCATGAGGCTGAAATGAACTCATCATATGATGCTACAATAATCTCATACTCATAAAGTGGCCAAATGATCCCCCTGAGGTTATGCGCCTCTCATAAATTATATAGTCCTCTAAACGTATACATGAATAATCATGGACTATGAGAGGGAATGCTTCACTACATGAAGAGCTTGTACTCCTTCTTCTAACACATGGTCTTGGGTCACTTGTTCTCCTCTTTGACCTTCTTCTTTTCCTCCTTCACTTGCTTCCTTCCTTGCTTCACTTGCTTTGTACTATATCCTCTCGGTATTTGTTGTCTTTAACGGTTTTGGCTTAAATAACGGGGAAGAAAACAATCTCTTACCATATGGCCAAATATATGGAAAATATGGCACTCCAAATCTAAACTGTGCTAAAATTTGTCTCTCCTCCAATGGTTAAACCTGCAATTTATTACCTTACGGCCAAACAAGTGACATGAGTTACAAAACCATAAAAATCACAAGTAAACATGTTATACATTCTCCTTCGCTGTTGGAAATGTTGGAATCTCTACTAATATGGTCTATGCGATATATTCCAACAATTTGTTGCAATATGTCCAAAATTGTGGCAGTTGTAACATTATACATTATGCACAAAAGGAATAATATGACTTTGATTCCTTTGCAACTATACAAATCTATCATGATCATCTCTAAGAGAAGAAAGTCTTCTGAATGTAGGTGCTCCTTGAGATTTTCTTTCTGCTGTTGATTTTTCTACATGATCGACTGTTATTTCTTCTTGTTACTCAATTGCTAGATATGCTTCTTATTTCCTTGGATCTCACTTTTGCTACTAGTATTGTTTGCTATAAATTTCTTGGGTTATTTTTTGATATTTTTACTTTCATGCAAACTACATTCACCCTTTTGAAATCCAAGACCAAATTTATCCAATGGTGATCTTTGGATCTCAAGAAAATTATCTAAGGCAATGGTACTATTCTCCATCTTTTGTTTCTTTCTCAAGGAAACCACTTCAACTTCTAATTTATCAACCTTTTCTACCTTCACTTGGTATTGTTTCCACATACATCCCTTAACTTTTTCAAATTATGCTAGTTTAACTTTTGAGCTCACAATCTCTTCCTTGACTGTGGCCTCATTATCATCATAGGTCTACAATAATTTTTCTTGATCCTTGCATGTAATTGTTAGTATATAGATCTCATTTGTAATAATATTAACATTATTCTCATCTTCCTTACGTAATGCAACATGATCAAAATCTAAATCCTGAAAATCGTAATTCAAAATAAAATCATTAACAATTATACTTTTGGTTCTTGATCTTCTTCTTTCTACACATTATTTGTTGAACCACTTGCACTAGGAATATGAGGTTTTTGTGGCTCAAATTCCCTATTTTGAAGGTCATTTCTTTTCTAAATTTGTTTCTTCTTTCTCCACCCGATTCTGCGAAAAAAAAAAAAAAAAAAAAAAAAAAAAAAAAAAAAAAAAAAAAAAAAAAAAAAAAAAAAAAAAAAAAAAAAATCAAATTTTCACCAAAAACCAAATCTACACTCTAGCAATCAATCTACAACCAAGATCCCCACTCCGATACCAATCGTTGGAAACCTTTGAGAACTACTGAGGGCCAGGGGGGGTTAATCAATAGTGTGATATGTATACATTTTTTCCTTTTATTAACTTCACTTACTGAATCACACATATGTTAGAAGAAACTCATTAAACATCATAACATGTGTGCATCCCATAAACATTACTCAAAACCATACAAAAGTACAAAAAAATAAACATGCACATCAAATCAATCACACATGATATACTATGGCTATGTTCCAAATGCATAAACAACTCGTACATAAAACAAGTGCGAGAATCACCATCAAAAACACTACTCAAGAACATATAAAACTTCTCCAATCAAACTCTACTCTAGCAGCATCAAATTTGATCTATTTTGTAGTATGTTTTAGATATGCAAATGATTCAATCATTAACACTCATAGACTAAAGAATATAGGATCTACTCAAGGTCTGAAGCATAATCTCCTTCTCTAATACCTTCTCACTCACATACTAACTTCATCAATAGCCACAAATCTCACAAATGTAAGAATATAAAACATTTAGCGAGAAATTGAGCTTGCGGCTAGGATAACAAGTGCATATATTGGACCAAATCAATCCACTAAGGTCACTACTAGTCTATGAAATGAATTCACATCATGAGAGGAATGTTTCAATCCATTTGTAACCTTTTTCACTAATTCTAGAAGCCTCTAGGAATTTCCAAGTTAATTTCCTTCCGAACAGCACGAGGAATGTGGAGAAAATCCCGTGAAATGTTTCGATCACATGCTTGACACTATTTGAACTTGACCAGAAGCTTTAGTCCCTCTCACATGCCTACCTTGGTGTGTCTGGGAGTTTTCAATTGCTCTCATGAGCCTGTAAAGGAGTGATTGGGGTAGAGGATAGGGGAAAACAATAACCTCTCAGCTCTGAACTTCTGCCACGTGATGGGACATCTTCTACAACTCCTATGCAAGCATACAAATGTCTGCCATTGCCTTTGACACATATCAAAGTAAATAAAACATGTCTGCTAAGTTGACGTACAAGGAGCAATAACCAAGGTTAGCAAGTGTGCCAGCAATTTCTCCACTCCCCATAAAAAATATGAACAAGTTACAACACATCTGAAAAAACCTGTAGCACTCTGTAGCACCATCATCAAGCCAACATATTACTCCAGCAATTCATCTTCATAAGAATGGACATGAAGACCTAATGAATACCTAGTTGATAAATTCAACTAGTGTGCCATAAACCATCTATATCACATGTATATTTGTATGATCAAACTATAGCATCATTGTCTACCTAAGAAACATCAAAAATCATCATGACATGTCCACCAATGCACATGCTAACTCCTCCATGACCAACATGTTATGATCAAGCCCCATCAATGCCCTCATTGACCATCATTTGATCAACATCAATTTGAATACAAACCAACATGAGTGACATCATGCTATTGACATCAATGCCAACACAATCATCCTAATGTCAACTCAACTAGCTAGATGGAATAATGACCATGTTAACATCAATGTCAACATCTCCCACTTGGATACTAATTATATAAACTCCATCATCGCTTCACTTGATGGACAATTACTTCACTTGGACCTGGTTGTTTCTAGTCTTCACCATCATACTTGAATACCAATTGAAATTGAGTAGAATCTCATTTTCTCCCTGGTTACAACTTTTTTTAACATATTTGCAAGATTCTAGCTAGTCTGTATATTTTCCAGCTTCAACTTTCCATCTTCCAACACTAACCATATGAAATGGTACGTGAGTTGTATATATTTAGTCTTGGAATGAAATGTTCAGTTCTTTGAAAGATGAATGGAACTTTGGTTGTCGTTGTATAACTTGTCATATCCCGCTTGTTTCCCAATTCATCCATAATTTTTTTTAACCAAATTATTTATTTACTACCCTCTATAGCAACAACATACTCTACTTGTACTATTGAAACTGCAGCGATGTTTTGCATTTTTGAAACCCAACTGAAAGTTTTTCCTCCTACAATAAACACATACCTTGTGGTCTTCCTCCTATTATCTCTATCACCTGCCATATATGCATCAATATATCCCTGTAAAGTAATGTTTGAACCACCAAAGCATAATTCTTAATTTGTGATACCTCACAAATACCTAATATTCCACTTCACTTCCATCCAGCTTACAACTCCCACTGCATGTGAAATATCAGGTCTTGTGCGGAC
>APFE030492072.1:28490-41983 GCA_000404065.3 Pinus taeda | reverse complement strand
GTGCATACTGAGCATTTGCCTGCTTTCAGGCAAATCTGTCGGCTGCTTGTCGGATGTACCATGTCCAATTTTGCATATGGTAGGACTCTTTCCTGTCCGAAAATCAAGCTGCTCACGGTCGTCTGATGCGTCAAATCTTCTTCTTATTTTCCTTCTCTTACGCATTTTCTTTCTGGTAGGCTGTATTACTGATGACCTGGAACTTTCTGTTTCGAAGCTCTTAAATGAAGTATGTAAGATATGCGTGACATATTTTTCTTCATTTTGCATCTGATCTTTATCGTTCTTAATTTTATCTGGATCACCTTCAATTAACCACCTTTCAATCGAACCAATGACCTCCTCATAGTAAGATGGAGCTTGTTGCGACAAATGAGAAGGCTCCTGATTTATCTGGCTAGAGTATTCAATTTTTATAGCATTGATTTTTCTGGTATGATCTTGTTCCATGGTTAATAATTTTTTCTGAAGGCATATCTGATTAGCTTTCATATCCTTTATTACTTTATCGTCTTTTTCCTTTATGACCATCAAGCAATGCTGCATAGAGTTTATCTCTTCCTTATGATTTGCTTGCATGGTAACCAACTGATTATTATGATCGAATGTCATGATAGTCATTTCTTCATCCATAGTTAATAACTTGTTTTGCATAGAATTAATTTCCCTATCATGATTAGCTTTCATGGTCATCATATTTTCCTCTAAGCCTGATAACCTGCTTCTCATAAAACTAATTTCTGTGTTGTGATTAACCTTCATGTCTTCAATTTCCTTAGCATGTTGATTTTGCATGATTTCCATCTCCCTATTACGTTTTTCCAGGTGGGTGCATAAAGTTCTGACATCATGGGCGTAATTAGTTTGATTGATCTCCATATTTTTTACCAGTAACATTAATTCCTGTATAATTTGCTTTTGATCTTCCTCTTCGTTGTCATTTGTCCCTGCTTTTCCATTATCATGAATCTGATCTGTAGTAGCACAAGTGGATGGCACATTCTGATCTGAAGAATTGTCTTGGAATCGTTCACTGACAGCTAGACCTTTTTCATTCGGCTGCACAGCTTTAGGGGCAGAAGGCGGACTATCTGGATAACCATATCTGTCCTTAAAAGCATTGACAATGTCTTGTAAAGAAGTGAAGGATTAAATTTTAAATTTTGTTTTAAGTTAAAATTTTGTCAGAAAACCTATAAAAAATTTCATCGCGGAAAATTCCTTTTGCTGGATTCAGTGGTTTTCAATCGTTATCTTTCATGCTGAGATTCGATTTTTTAAGTCGAGATACGAATATTGATATCTGGTTAATAATTTACAATTCCCGTGGTGGTTTTGAGCATTTATCTTTTCGAGGTTTTCAGTT
The DNA here is from genome assembly GCA_000404065.3 of Pinus taeda. Taxonomy (NCBI): domain Eukaryota; kingdom Viridiplantae; phylum Streptophyta; class Pinopsida; order Pinales; family Pinaceae; genus Pinus; species Pinus taeda. The sequence goes on along the minus strand of APFE030492072.1, from coordinate 40,617 downwards.
GCTGGATATCGTTTTGGTCAAGTGATTTCACTGATGTCAAATGGTTGCTGGTCACAGTTTATGTCCCTATGTCATTTAACAAGTAATCATTTCAGTGACAATCTCTCAAGGCACTGGTCTACCCAATTAATCAAATTCATCTAGTGCTTATCATATCGTGTCTCGTGTCTCCCAACCAACTGGTCGACAGTTGGTCTTCATCATCTCGCAGGGTCTACCCCCCTTAGCCGCGGGAGATAGGCTTAAACGGAGGGATCGGGGATCAAAGTGACAGCCCCCGGTCTGAGCGTTGTCGTGTCAATCTGCGCGACAACATTTTTGGCGCCGTTGATGACTGTAGGACGGCACGGACACGCTGATCAGGTGCTGCCCCTTTTTGCGAAGAAAAAGAGGGTGTACTGCATGGGTAGTTGACCGGTAGAGGTTAACATCTGCTATTACACGGTTTGCCACTAATTTCATATCTCTTCAATCCATCATGAATTCTATGTGGGATGTGAAGAGAATGTTTCGTTCAGAGCAGTGGCGTGCTTTGTTATATAAATGCAAACCGGAGGGAGAGGCCATATGTAGGTTAGTTTCATACCAAGAAAACTTCTGCACTGGAGTGCAAGAAGTGTGTATGTAATGACCAAAAGTCGTATACGCAGCAGAAATATTAAAATACTTCGTAGACAAAGACATCCATCGTAGGATAATAATTGTAAATTGTATATTATATAAATAATTGATGTAGGATGATACAAATGAGAATGAGGGTCCTGTATATATAGGCAGGTAAGTACCCTTTCACGAAGAGTCATGTCTGTAGAGACATGTCTCTTTGTTTAACTAATTATTATATAATTATATATTATTATGATTATTATTTATTATCTATTTTTACATAATTTATGTTCATAACATTGCCTTCCCCTTCAAAAAGCTTTGTCCTCAAAGCTTGTTGATGAAAGGAGCTTGATCTTTTTGTTTGCTATGAGTGTCTCCTCGTATTGGGATAGTCATATTTGTCGATACAAGTTGGTATGATCCTTGGAGAGATATATAAAATTGTCGTACTGAGAATGAATTGGACCATCCTAGATTGATCTTCTCCGAAATCAAATTTTGTGATGAATCGTTATCATGGGACTAGATTCTGCAAACTTCAGTATTCCTAGAAACATAGCCTTGTCATTGATTTTCTGAGTGATACCGGTACGTAGATTGATTGGAAAGTCTGCTCTTGTGATTTGGATGTTGATACATAGTTCTTTTGGTTGGAATTTCCCTTATCATGGATGTTTCTTGATTTTCTTAAGGCATTGTTGTTGTTGAATTGGTGACTGAATCACCATTCAGAATGTCCATCATTTGAACTGCAACTTCTACATGTGACTTCACTTCAATAGAATTTGGATTTCCTTGAACTGTGAGATTAGTGGAATAGGTGTTTGTTTCTTCTTCCCCAACTTGGACTGCTATACCTAGTGAATTTGTTGCTTCCTTTGCGACAATTTCTTCGAACCTATTCGTCAATCATTTCTTATCGTCCTTAAGTTTTTATATTTGTTTGGACAGATTTTGGTTATGATTTTTGAGGCGTAAGCATTCCTCATTTTCTGAGTCAACTTTATTTTGGCCTTCAAGCTTCTTCTCTTTTAAACACTTGATTTGTTCTAATAATTTTTTGTTAAGGTCTTTGAAGCATAAATTTTACTCTTCTTTCTTTGATAGACTTTCGTTGAATTTTTTGTCAAAACTTTCTTTTTCTTGTTCTAACCAATGTTTTAAAATTCGGTCGAATTGAATCCGAAACGGCCGAGTTGATCCTAGTCATTGAGGAATTTTATGACTCGGCAGAAAAACCAGTTCGGGAGGCCGAGTCATGACTGACTTGGCCGAGTTATTGCATGACTCGACCGATTCAGTCATGACTCGGTCAACTCGGCCGTTTCCACATCTACTCGGTCGAGTCATTAAATCTGGCCAGTCACCCAAAAAAATAGGGATTTTTCTAATTTTTTTTTTTTTAACTTTTTAACATTTCGCTGATTGTTGCGGACTCCAAGGTGTTTTCTAAATTGGTTAAGTGCTATTTGGGGTCCATTCCGCTCTCTTAGTATTGATATGCTATTCAAATTTCATGGTAATGTTAAATTCTTAAAGTAAAAGCGAAAAGGAGAATGTCACTTTTACTTAAATTTTTAACATTACCATAAAATGACTAAGGATGTTTGAGAGTGGTTCCGGCCTCATTGGATTTCATATGGAGAAAGTAGAATTTTAGATTTCATTCAAAATCCAGCAGACTTATCAGTTTTTCAGGATTGGAGGATTGCAATGTTTCCATTGAATTTTGTCATGTATTAGGGTATGGAACTCGTATTTAATCAAGAGCACCAATCCCTCTATGTACCTTGATGCTAGTGACATTGGTTGTCAAACTCCTCCGGGATTCGCTCCCAAAACCAGGAGCTTTTGAAAATGTCGCTCCCACTCCCATTTTCGCTCTCGCTCCCCATTTTCACTCCCGCTCCCAAGTAACACTGAGCCAGATGACGTTGGCAACTCTAGCAGTAGCCAGTAGTACTAGTCACAGACTTTTGTTGTAGAGGTCATTTATAGCCTCCTTGGTTATGTGTTTTTGTTTTGATCTCTATATCAACATCGTGTATGTATTGGACAGTGCACTGGGTGCCATTTTGATATAATGGATATATTCATGAGCCTACTTTGATCATATGTTGTCTTCTATCTATATTCCAACGCTGTGTGTTCAGAAACATGAATGAAAATCTTTAAAATTATGTGTTTTTATAAAAAATAAATATTTAATGTATTTTTTACAACGACCGAGTCATTGAAATCAAGCCGGCCGAGTCGATACCGAGTCGGAGTCGGAGTCAGAGTCGACCCTCGACCGAGTTGGAGTCGGAGTCGGAGTCGACCCTCGACCGAGTTGGAGTCGGAGTCGGAGTTTTAAAACATTGGTTCTAACTTGTGCTTCTTAGTTTTACACTTTTTGACTTGTGCAAGATGTTTCTCATTGTGGTTTCTTAGATGTCAAATTTCTTTGTTGCTTTCTGTTGATTTTTCATGAAACCGATCTTGGAGATCTTTATATTTCTTTTTCTGACACTTTATTCTTTTTTTGAAGTTTTGTGATTTCTTCTTTTAATTTTTTAATTTGTGTTTGGGCGCTATCTTGATATTCTTTTAAAGTAAACAATCTTAGACATTTGGGACAAGGTATTGTGTGATTTTTAAAAATCGATAAATACTGATCTTTTGCTCCACAAAATAGACATCTGGTCCAAAAAGTAGAGTTGTGTATGGAATCCATAGTTTCTCTGTTCATCTTCAAATTAGACTCTATCTTTCTTCAGTGATGAACTTTCTTTTGAGTTTGTCACTAAGCTTAAGGTTTAAAGGTAACCCCCTTAACTTTTCTTAATTCTTCAACCCTTTTTTTGTGTAACTCCTTTTAATAACTTTATTTAAATAACCCCTTTCCTTTTATTATTAAAAACTTCCTTTTTTTTTAAAATATATATATTTTTTATTAATTATTATATAATTTCATATATATATATATATATATATGTCAAATTATATATAACTATATAATCAATCAACAATATAATTTAATTTTAGGAAGTTATATAATTTTTATGATTAATTTGAATCTTTAATTGAAGTTCAAAGGACATGAAAAAACCGTGGGTGTGATGATAGGGACTAGGCGTGACTCTTGATTGACAACAAGACAGCGGATGATGGGAACGGTCTAGAAGATGGCGGAGATAGGGGTGTTGGGAGATGCTGGAAGGTGTATGGTGAATACGATGCAGGGAAACAAATGCAGACAACACGAGAACGATTTATAGGCGACGGTTATCAACGGATGATGCGAGGAACGGGAAGGTACAAAGGCATAAGTCGCTGGGGAAGCAGAATGATGAGTTGGCAAATTGACGGCGGTGGTAGTTGATGACGTCAGTCGATGGCTTTGGCAGCTAGTGTGGCGTGCAACTTCGCTCTGCTGCCTTGCAACTGTAGATGTTTACGGACAACAGGTGGGATTCGGCAGAAAGGTAGCAACGTTGGAGGAAGGTTTAGTCGATCGGTGTTTGGAGTGTGGAATGTTGATGCTATGGTCGAGCCAGATGAGAGCAGAGATGGTGGTGAGCCAGTCAGAGGTTTTGGTGGTTGTTTGGAGTTTACAGGTCTAATGGTATTGGTGTTTGGAGTGTGGAACGTTGATGCTGTGGTCGAGCCAGATGAGAGCAGAGATGGTGGTGAGCCAGTCAGAAATTTTGGTGGTTGTTTGGAGTTTACAGGTTCAATGGTATCGATTTTGAGGTGTTTGTTGGGTGGCTACTGTATTGGCCAACGGTTCGAGTAGTGCATTGGAGAGTCGCAGGTAAGTTTCTTATTTTATTTATTTATTTTTTAATAATTTTATTTTTCTTTTCTATATAATATCCTCTTTTAAAAAAAAAAAAACCCTTTTATATTTTTTTGTTGTAATTTTTTTTTTATATACATGTTCTTTATGTTTTCTTTTTATATTTTTTTGTCCTGATTTTTTTTTGAATTATTATTTTTATAATTTTTTTTCTTCATTTTTATAATTAATTTATATATTATATATTATATAAAAATTTTATTTTTATTTCAATATTTGTGCTTTATTTTCTTCTTTGCCAATTTTTTTTCAATGGCCAAAGGCATGACGTCGAACACTCCACAAGCCATATGCTTGTTCATACAATATTTCTTCACATTTCTCAATGGGGAGTCTCTAGCCTCTATATAGGCCTCATACATACAATACCATGGGTCATTACCATGGTTCCTTCAATACCATCTATCTAATACCATGGGCTTATTACATTATTGCTAACTACTTGTGGTCCCTTACATGATACGGGTTAGCCACCTTATTTATTACTATGGCCCATCCCATTATTACATTATTCCCTTGGGTACCTCCCTTTGTACCCCATATTATCCCCCCTAAGTATACTACATTTATTGCAGGCCGTTTTCTGAAGCGACTTGGAGGGCATGGGGCGTATTGGAGGTTGATTATGAAAGTTCAAAATCTGGCCAACCATTTCTGGGGTCTTCTGGGTTTTTGACAAGGATCCCAGATATAAAGTTTCATAATTTTCTGAGCACCAGAGGCGGGGTTTTCAGTCGATCTTTGCAGCAGACAATCCAAAATTGGTGGGCATTGCGTAGGGAATATTGGAAGCCGAATTTGGGAGGTTGGATTCAGCCCAAACCCTTTCTGGGTTTTTGACAAGGATCCCAGATATAAAGTTTCAACATTTTTTGAGTACCAGAGACGGGGTTTCTTACAGTTCCTCTCCAGTCGGTTGTGTCGTTTCTGGGGACAACGCAGAGCATTAGAGGGGCAGCCATTTCCAACTTCGAGATTATTGTTTTATCACTTGGGTTCTGTCAAGCTTGCCCTTGAGGCAAGCCTAGGTGCATTTCTCCATATTATTTACTTGCTCCATTTCATTAGTAAAATGGCTCAGTTGGTTCTGACTTCTGGAGTTTTAATAAGCATTTGCTGATTGTTTTATTTCCTGTGTCACAAATCGATCTTGTTTTGCATATCACTGTTTATTTGATTTTGGAAGATTACAATTAATCATGTCCATGCTATGTTTAAACAATGATTCTTTGAAACAACAAGCCACTTATGATGCCAATATGTATAGCGAGCCTTAGATATGATGCCAATGTTGATTTGTGACCACTGAGAATTATAAATCGAGCCTAGAACTTATATATCAAGCCATTGAAATTTGTGAGGTAAATAATGAGCAAGAAATTTACCACTTAAATAGATGCGAACCCAAGAATGCGAGCTTCTGAAATGTCTTACAATCCTTCCACAGAGAGTGTCATCCAAATCTTTCAGAGAATGTTTTACGAACCTTTTCACAGAGAATACTATTTGGATCACAGTATCAGATTTCTTGACTAGGGTTACCACAAAATTTGCATATTATAATGCTCATGCAACAAATCTTCACATTTCTTCAAATCTTTGATAGTGTTTTCTTTCAAATGCCAACAAAAAGTGATCTTTGAACCACCATCCTTCAACCTTAGCTTTGATACCATGTTAGAAATGTTGAGAAATCTAGGGCAGCTAGATTAGGGGTGTTTTCTCTTTACTTTAATAACTGCTTGTGATGCTCTTTATTTAAATTTGATGTACTTATGATCTGCTTCTTCTTCTTTTGATTATTATAGTGTTCCTATCATCAAACAACTATCAAAACATGAAAATCAATAGAACAAATGGACACAAGATGTAGGCTGCTAGTTAGGGCCAAAAGTTAAAACCTCTTCGAGAGAGGAAAAGCCACAAAAGTCTTCTCTTCTTATAGATCTTTAAAAGACGAATTCCATGACCCTTAGACCTAAAACCAAGATCCCTCCAAGACCAAGTCAACCTTCCTTCTTGATGAGCTTTCCTTCTTAATGTCAAAACAAGTCAAACGTTCTTCAACAACTTCCAACAACAAATTTCGGCCCTGCAGCAATTACTGCAACTTCGACCTTCCAGAAATTGTTGCAACTTCGCATGTGTGGGTGATTAGGGCTTCTTTTAGTCTTCTCTTTTCCTTTGCTTGAGTTGCTTCTTCCTTATAGGCTAGTAGACCATCAAATAAGATTGCTTACTTCAAATTTTAAATCCTTCTTGAGAGATCAAAAACTTTTGTCCTTGTAGTTGCAGAAACCCTAGCTTCTTCTTTGTACGTGTGAGAGAAACAGACACAAAAATTTCAGATTTCGACTTTACTTGTTGTCTTCTAGCTTTTTCTTGACCTTCGCTTTTCTTCCTTGCCTTTTGACTTCTTCTTGTGACTGAACTTGCTTGGATTGTCTTCTTCAAATAAGGTTGAATGCTTCTTATATATAGGCTTCATTGGAGTACAAATTTCCCTTTATGAGGTTGAATTCTTCTTTGCAGGCCAACTTGGTCTTAGAGTGACACTTTGACACATTTTGACTCAAAATAAATTCTTTTCACTTGATACAAAATGCCCAATAGGGTTTATTACATATGACAATGACTCTTTTGACTCTTAATAACCATGACATATCTTAGAAGCACAGAATGAGTTCTTTGACCTAGAACAATTTGACTTAGAGCATGAAACCACATGCTTTATAAATGTCAGTAACATATTTCTTTCTCTTCTACGTCAAATATATGAAATCAATACTACACAAATATTATGAAGACCGAACCTAAGTACACATTTCAACCCTCCCTCTTAATTAGGGAGGTATTCATAATACATTGATGGTACATGGACATTCTCATACTAAAGAATTCTCATAAGAAGAGTGAATTGGTAAGCCATCTCATAAGCTATCTTTTCAGCTTATATCAGTGCATCTCATTATATCAACCAACATTGTCATATAGCAAGGCCTTGACTAACAACTCTATCTCTCCACTAGATTAGAGCACAATGTTGGGGAGACAATGATTTGTAGACACATTTATCATTGTCTCTCAAGGCACATACCCCATTTGAATGTTCACAAGGTATGTCCTTTTAGGACCATTCCCCTCTTCAATTTACACATCCTCAAGGAATCCCCACTTCGACTACTCTTTCCTATTGGATGCCCTACCTCATCCTCAAAGAGTATCGGTTCCCAAGACTACTTCTATCTTCAAGAAGTACCAATCTCATATGCTTACCCAATCCTCCATTCTTTCTTCATGATGTGAAGACAAGAATGATGTGCCTATCTCTCCCTCTTAACTGGGGAGGATCTACTCATTCCTTCACATGAAAGGAATATACCCAAGCTCCCTTTTAACTAGGGACTTGTTTCGAACAACAACTATCTATTCTTCTATGGAGATCATGGTACTATCAACTGCTTGTAGGGCTCCTTTTTTTGTATGATGATGTCATGAATAAACTTCAACTTCTACATCATGGAGCCATCTTCCTTCATAACTTCTTTGTAGGGCTTCGACCATCTTTCTCATGAATTTTCTTTAACAAAACATAGTGTTGATCCAATTAATGCTAGTCATGTCATCCTTTTTTCATCAGAAAGTGACCTTTATCATCATCTGGCTATTCTTTATACTGCTACCTCTTCCAAGTCATGTTCCTTTCAGAATCATCCATTGAATTTTATGTGTACTTAGTTGTAGGTGAATTTCTACAACTTTTTGTCGATAGCCCTGTTTCAATCCAACCAGATGCTTGTTTTAAAAAAAAATCAAAAGTGAACTTCAAAATAGAATTACCTCTTTATGATGGCCCTTTGTCATAACATCTGCTTTTGCAACATCAACATCTTTTTGTATACGATACGAATCCATCTCCAAGACATCTATTACCAAGGTTCTTCTACTATACTTATCAGAGTCTTCATAGCTTCTTCATGGAGATGTCATAGCTAATCCTTCTAATTGTTATCAGATGTTGATTAATCATCTTATCTAAGTAGTTGTAGATAAATTTTCACGAACTCTCCTTTCAACTTTTTCACATACTACTTCCTCAGGATCTCTATACATAGCTCCTTTTGCATAGGAACAATTTTTGCCCAACACTTCATATTCTTCATGAGGTGATATGATGTTGATTTTATCATGTCATAATGTACAAGAGTACAAAGCATATTGTTTTTATGCCTTCACGTGTCATTTATAAGGAAGAGTTCCTTTTTTTTCTTCAATTGTGCTCATGAGATAGAGCATTCTAACCATTCTATTAACAACTAAGTGATGGCATGACTTTATCTATCTATTAAAAATGATCAAATATATGCATACCTCTTCCTTCATGTGGTCATCTAGACTTCCTTTAGCAACTTCCTTTCCCTTATTTGAAGATAGAAAAATACTTCAACTAAATTGTCATGCTGCACACTTCTGTCATCATGCCTTCATTCTTCCAAACTATGAATCCCACACTAGGTAGAATGTAGACTATCTATGTATCATTTGCTTCTTTAAGTAGAGGTGAACCTTTCCAACAAAGATTCTAATGAAGGATCTTGATGATCCTTTTCTACAAATGCTGCTTTTTGATGATGAAAAGGTGTGATGAGTTCTTATCTTCCAATCTTGCTAGATGACGTTCTTTAAGCATGCAAATTGCTACTTTTGTTATCCTTTTATGCTTCCAATGTGATGCCGTCCCAATACTTCTACAATGCATCCTACCATTACTGCAATCCTTTCTACCTTGACAGTTGTCTTGAAAATGAACTTAATGTATGAGAGACCTTTAATAGTAGAGGTCTTTCGCTTCTTCCTTCTTTGTTTTCTTCTCTTTTGGTTCTTCTGCTTCTTTGGTCACATGGGCTTCACGCCTTTCTTTATTTTTCTTGTTGCACTTCTTGAGTTTAGGACAATTCCTCTTGTAATGTCCATATTCATTGCTTTCATAACATTGAATTTTAGACATGTCAACCTTCTTTTGAAATCTCTTTCAAGGCTTAAATTTCCCAAACTTTTCTTTCTTCCTTGACATAGTTGCAAATGCTTGACATTGCTCATTAGATTCAACATCATCCTTTTCTTTTAATCTGGTTTCTTCAATCTTACATAATGCCCATAGATCCTGAATGTTGTAGCTTCCTTCTTTGCATATATGCTTGATACAAAGTTGCCCCATTCATTTGGTAGTGCATTGAGTACACAAGTGGTCATCTTTGGATTTGACATTGTTTCTCCAAGCTCTTGTAGTTGATCTCTAATTTGAGATACCTTCATGAGATATGAAGCTACCCCTTCTTCTTTTGATACTTTCATTGTGTATAATTCGGCTCTTAAGGATATTATTTCTCCAACTGTACTTAGAGAGTACAATTCTACCAACTTGTCATAGATCTCTTTTGACGATTTCAATTTTGCTACAAAGGGAATGAGGGAATCCTTGATAGATTCAATGAGGATTCTTTGAGCTCTTATTTCTCCTTTCAGATACTTTGATAATGCTTGAGACTTTATCTTGTGGAGGCTTTATGATGGAGCCCATAACATAATCAAAAACTTCATTTTATGTGAGAATCAAATCTGTTATTTTCTTCCATGCAAGGTAGTTTGATGTCCCAACAAGTTTATTGTTCTCCTTGCAGAAAGTAGTTATTTGATTTGTAGATTGAGGCATGAATATAAAGTACTTACTTGACAAATGAAAATGCCTACTTGATGATGATGTCTTCCACTAGAGTGTGAGCTTTAGAATGAGGGAGAGATGATCTTCTCTTCAAAATGACAATGCTTCTTCTTGGATATGAGGGAGAGATGTACTTCTTCGTTCAAAATGCTTGAGGCATGATCTTTTCTTCAATACGAGGGAGATCACTTTTATCACTTTGATGATGATGAAGTGCTCTTCTTGCTTCCTTTGGATTATGATGTGGAATGTGTGAAGCTTCTCAAGATGCTTCAAATGTGTAAAGTCCTTCTTTCTTTGAGATGGAGATAGGTTCTTTGAGGTCTTCTTTGTTAAAATTGGCAACTAGGGCCAAACTCCATGTGGGTCATCTTATTTATGGTAGCTAATATTTTTCTTGGATCCCTCTAAAGATCATCCAATTCCGATAAGTATTCATGGAGTTATGAATTTATTTGTGTTATAAGATAATTCGTCAAGGTCGGCCAGCAACCAAATAAACCCCACATGTACTCAGCGTTTTAGTATAAATAGAGGTGGTCTTCAAGTCATTTCAGCACACTTGGGATCTCTTCCTCTCTCTACTTGTCTTTGGGTTTTAGTAGGAGGAGAGATCTCGAGGAATAACGCTCCCTGATCTAGAGGGTAGAAAAGTCGGAACTACCGGAAAAGCCGGAATTGCCGAAAAAGCCAGAAAAGCCGGAAAAGCCGGAACTGTCGGAAAACTCAGAAAAGCAGAACTATTGGAAAAGCTGGAACTGCCGAAATTGTTGGAAAAGCTAGAAAAGCTGGAATAGTTGGAAAAGATGCAAAAGCTAGAAAAGCCAGAAAAGCTGGAATTGCTGGAACTGTCAGAAAAGTGGAAAAGCTGGAAAAGCCAGAACTGTTGGAACTGTCAGAAAAGCCAGAAAAGCCAAAAAAGCTAGAACTGCCGAAAAAGCTAGAACTGCCGGAAAAGTCGGAACTGCCGAAATTGTCGGGAATAGCCGGAACTGCCAGAACTGCCGGGAACTGCTGAAACAGCCGGAGCATCTGTCTCCGAAGGAGAGCAGCATGCAAGGGACAATTAACTAACATTGGGACAGTTGTATGGTACTCAGCAGCAAATACACCAAGCATGCAATGTTACAGCTAGCATGCAAGGGACAACTAGCATGCAACAACAAGCATGCTAAGGACAACAAGCATGCTAGGGACAAAAAGCAAGCTAGGGACAACAAGCAAGCAAGATGCTGCCAACACATAGGTTAAGATGGCAACATGGTGCAACAATTGCACATAATGCAGTACAGTGATGGGTACAGTCATGATTAATGAAGCGTGATGAGATGCAACATAGTGATGATGAGTGCAGCATGGTGCAGCGTGGTGAGGTGTAGCATGATGACGAAATGCAGCTCAACGATAGGTGAAGGAGTCACCTTGGAGAATCAATTGAAGCAACATGTCTTTAACTGATCTTATGTATCATCTTCTTAGAGATGATCGATGCTCTTATCTAGATAAGTCAAAGTGTTGACTTCTCTTGTAAACGTACTATCTCTCTCTGTGTGCTGAACTATTGAAGAACATATAAGAAGAATTGATCAATGGTTTCCCGACATTGGGGTTTGTCCTTGGCTAGCACCACATCTTGTGTCCTCTTGTCTTGGCTTGTCTTCTGTAATTTATGTCTATGTTCTATCTGCAGTTTACTTTAATGCTGATGTGATTGCTAATCCGGAAAAGATATGGAGCTAACTGTGAAAATTGAAATAAATTGCTCTAAGCATAGGACATACCTAAAATTAACATGGAATCAAAGCTAAGGTGAAGGAAATGCCCAAGCAAGAGTGAAAGAGCAATCACCGAAGATAGTTGGGAAAAAAAAGGATCAATGGATTCCTCATCCCTCTTCAAATTCACCAAGGGAAGTCGAAGCAAAGAATATTCTCAGAATGGCGCAGCGGAATATT
>APFE030492071.1:1223-16957 GCA_000404065.3 Pinus taeda | reverse complement strand
TATTATTTATATTTTCATAAATTATAAAATTGTCACAATATTTTCAATTTGAAGTGACTTATTATTACATTAAAAACATACTTTAATTATAAACAATTTTATATATTAGTAAAAATAAAACACACATATAGCTATATGTATCTTAATATAAAAAATATTAGTTAATCACATTTCCTAATTTTTTGTGATGCCATTCAATAATACAATATTTTATTAGTTATTTTAATTTTCTGATGAAATCTTTGTCTTTGTTATTTTTTTATTTAAACTAAGCAGCAAGTACTAGCTACTATGTAGCTCTTGTTTATCTACTTATTTATTATTTTCTTATTTTCTTTTTTTAGGGTTTGTGTCGATCCTCAACTAGCAACCTGACCTCATGTTTCAATTTGATAATTGATTTTTAAGTTATCATTATAATGGATATGTCTGCCCCACAACGTATCAATTTCATGATTCATTTTTAAGATTTCATTGCAATAGGTTGAGTTCGCCTACACCACATGTCAATTTGATGGTTGATTTTTAAATTTTTGTTCATTATAATGAATCTTTTATTCAAGTGTTCATTTTTAAAGATTTTTTAGTCATATACTTTTTCAAAAATACCATGGTTGAAATATATTGAAAACTTAAGGTTTTTTGAAGTCGTGATATTTCGTTTTAATTCTATTGTTGAATAATTGTCAAAATTTTAAGGTTTTTCTAATCACGATATTTTATCTTTAACGCTATGGTTGAAAACCATTATAAGTATTTTTATCTTTAATGTCATCACTGGAAATTGTTTTAATTGTAGGGATTTTCAGAGACATGATAGTTTATCTTTAATGTCATGATTGAAAATTGTTGCAATTTTAATGTTTTTCAGAGACTTGTTATTTTATCTTTAACATCATTGCTGAAATATATTGAAAATTTACCTTGAAAGAAAAAAAAACACTATTCTAGCATCAACACTTTTCGATTTCAAGGTGTTTTTTTCACCAAACAAAATGCCTTTTATTGTTTTTACTATTATTTTTAAAAAATATTGAAAATCTACTCCGAAAAAAAAGTGGTGATGCAAAAACAACACTTTTTATTTTCGGCTTGTTTTTTCATGTTTTTTTTTTTTGTTTTTTGCTAGAGTTCTTGTTTTGAGGTAATAGTTCTCGTTTGATCAGTAATTATGTTGCTTTCAATCACTTATATAATTCTCTCCTTCTCAACATCTAGCGTTACTTCCACATGTTTAGTGATTGGAATATTGTTTCGTTTTCTTTTCCCCTCGAAAAGCTGTAAAAAACAATTATGAGATTTTGATTTTGCATGGACACTTAGGCCATTAACTTGAAGAGTGGTAGTTCTCTTTTTTGTAAATGGAGTCTCACTTTTAAATTTAACACATCAAGAACATTTTATCCTTTCATTACCAATACAATATTTTACAAAATTAGTTCATGGAAATCTTGTATATCATTTAGATTTGAATATTCTTTTGTGTTTCTTTGATGGGTTTTCTCTTTCAACAAGCTCTACATTATTTGATTCATCATATTCATGTAGATTAGCATTAACTTCATTTTGAATATTACCTGGCTAATTAGAACGTTGTGCAAGGCCAAATGATTCAACAATGGACAATTGTCTTTTATCCTTCTTAGGATGACCAATAAGAGACATTCTTTAAGATTTACACCTATTAAATAAATAAAACCAATAGAATAGGTAAATACATAAATTAAAAATCCCTCAGAAAGATTGAGATAGACAAAACTAAACCTTAGCAAGATGTCATAGGATTTGGCTATAGATTTTTTAATAGTTTATTCATTGCTTTGTTGATTTATGTTTTGTAACATTCAAGAAAACATGTAGCTTTATGAAAAAGAACAAAGGCTTCATGAAAAATGGTACTTTAACAAGAAATCTATATGGATTCAAGCGACGAAGCAAAACAAGGAACAATTTCAAAGAGAGCGGTATAGTGGTGGAGTCCAATACCCTTGGTATAAGATAGATACTATTTCCATAGTTGGTATATTGATGTAATTATGAGAATAAAAATTTCCACCATTAACGATCTAGAAAACAACTCCAACACCCATTCCTAGGATGGAAGGATGGAAAGTAGTTGCGTTAAGGGTATCTAGCCACAATGTTGATTTCTTGGGGTGTGAATTCTATGGTGCCCAGGATACATTGTGTGACCATGAAGATTGTCATTACTTCAAGGAGTGTTGTATTAAAGAATCCATACAATGAAAAACCAATTTCTAATGAAGATATGAGGTGGATAATGAAGTATACCTTATAGTCTAGTGTCGAATGATAAATTTTCTTCTGTGGATGAAGTGTTGGAATTCAAATGAAAATGGAAAAAATGGATGGAGGGAAAGAATTCTCAAGGATAATCGAGGAGGAGCGAGAGCACACATAGAGTTATTGAATGGGTATTCAATGTGCTCTGCCACCCCGTGTTAAGTGTAATAGTACCATGAATATTGCATGTATTATTGTTGCAAGTTACATCATGTTGGCGTAAGTTGGGAGCCTCAAGGAAATATCCCTAGATCATGACATAACTATTAAATCGTATGAGGTCATATGGACTTTAACTAGTCTCTTCTACGAAACTATCATTAGTCAGAGTGATTTATGTGTTTTGAAATTTCCGTAAACTTAAAAAAGTATTGACAGGTTATTAAAACAATTTTCCCTTCTTTCGAAATATATAAATTTAATCAAACCTTTTTAATTGATGAGTGATTTTGATATTTTAATTTTTTTTCGAAGTGTTGAATGAGTTTGAACACTATAACACCAATGATTCTTGTGCTTACAAGCCCAGACATCAGCAATATATTCCATTCTATTTGTCTCCTCATAGAAGACATAGTAGCCAGAATCTCGACCTGACTCACGACATAGATGTTTAATAAATTATATATGTCATATGTCGAGTTAGCATTGTCTCCATCTAACAGCAAATTCCGTCCATTTCCATCCTCTATATCGTTTACCCGAAGTAGTTCAGATGACGGATTGGGATGTGCTGGATCTAATTGCAAATTCTCTCCATTACCATCATCTACCATGTTCAATCGAAGCACCTCATTATTGTTATGAACTTGCATGCGCTACATCATTTCAATATCAATAACAACATGATTTATAGTATACTATGTTGGTATCTTCTCATACTCCATCTCTTGTGGTGAAAAGACGTCATCGCAATCGTCATTGATCTCGACATCTCTTTCAAAAATATTCAGATGATCTGCCATGAGTAATATCATTTTCCAAATGAAGCGTACAATTAGTAACTCCATTTCATATGTATATTAGCTTGAAAAAAAACCATGTAAAAGAAGCAATTTATGAATGACGAAAGATATGAGCTTGAGATCTGGAAGCATTCTCAATTCCTATTCTCTAACAATTTCGACACCATAATAAAGGAAAAAGTATGACAAGGTTTATTATGAAATTTAGGCACTCGAAGCTTACCATACTTATTCGTAACCTCTTTTTTTAAAGAATACAGTATCCATTATTGGGCGAAGCAGTGTGGAACTCTTGGGACATGATGTCGATCTAGGGATTTCCATAGCGATGAGGGTGGTAGAATGGCTGAAAGCTGAAGCTGCGCTAATAGAGAAGATCTCCCCCAAGTCGACTAAACCCGATCCCAATATGGACCAGAAGGACAAGTTGACAGAAAATCTCAACATGTTGCTCGACATTCCAAATTTTATTAAATCAAAATATCTTTTGAAGCTGAATGGGCCAATTGTTGCAGAAGTATTTTAAAATCCCAAAACCTTTTGAAGCTTGAAAGTCTAATTGATGCAAAAGCTTACAACACCTCACAGATGTTCTAAATGTTGTTGAATCACAATTTATGTTGTAGTCGCATGAGGAAATGGATGTATCTATACATAGATAATAAAATCAATTAAAACAACTTGAAAGATACGCCAAAATGGTTCTGGGAAAAAGGCGTCACATAAGTTCTTCCAAATTAATCTTATCTATCAATATTTTATTAGGTAACACCCATTACCCTCCCAACATTTGTGCAAGCAAACATAGATATGCTCACTGAACCTGAGGATAGCCTTGTAAATGGTGACATGATACTCACTGATACATTAAGCTACAGAAGAAACTATTGAGATGAGTATCAGACGAACTCAATATGGTCAACAAGGATATACCTAAACTAACTTTTGAGGTTTAATTTACTTTTACTTCAACTAGTGACATCTGTTATGAACTAGACAAAAGCACCTACTTCAATATTTGTCCAATCCAATGGTGATCATATATTTGTTTGCTGGACTAAATACTTAGTTTTTCCTTCTAAAATGACTCACAAGAATCCCTCCATAATTCATAATCCAATCAATTAAGTACAATTTATTCACACAGAAGCTAAAGATGAGTATTAAAGTGACCTTTGAAGATGTGTTTCTTAGTATAACAATATTCAACAAATGGCATCCCCAAACAAGAGCAAACGAATGAACACTTAGCACCATTGGATCGGTCAAAGCAGTAATAAAACTTGTTCTACTTTCTGTAATCAATTACATGACACCTATAAAAATGCACTTCCTAGTATAATAATATTCAGCAAAAGGTGTCCCCAAGTGAAACTAAATCAAGAAAAAGAGGAAATGAAGGGGTAGAGTAGTACCACAGGATAAAAGCGCTAGTTGAACCCTCATTCTATTATCTACATTCAAATGATAAAAATATGAGTTAAATAATGCCCTTTCTTTGCAAGTGATATCCGACCCAACATATATTATACTCCACTACACAGAATCTCTAAGACGACATTGTAGGATCTGACATGAGATTCTCCTTGCCTCGGCAGTTCTTGTCAGTTGAATAAAGTTTCATAAAGTAAGCCATTGAAACTAAAGACGAGTTATAAAGATATCTTAGGAAAAAAATAGAGCTTATCCAATGAGAGTGTCCTAGGAACAAAACTAGATTGAAATAGAGGAACGTGACAAACAAGGAACATATCAAAACTAGAGTGGGATGGATGAATAATTGTGAATAGACACGCTTACCCATCATCCTTATATAATATTCAGTTTGTGCTTGATAGGTAGGTAAATTATTCATGGGAGTACGCTAAAGTGCTCATAGGAAATTTCAAAGAAATTGTTGGGTGGATCAAAGGGATTAAGTGGGAGTCTGGTACTACATCAGAGTAGAAAAGCAAAAGTACCATTGAACATTGTGGCTCTAAATTCCTTACCTAGTGTTAGGTGGGTCCATGCTGTGGGATAGTATCCTAGGGAAAAGATAACAATGAAAAACATGTCCTGAGGACACTAGTATATGTATTTGTAATCATAGACATCAGGGGCATAAGTGATGGATCCCATGTGCATTGTGTTTATTGAGCATTGAGATGTATTAATAATAATTTCCTTTTAATAAAATGATACACATCAAACAAGATAAGTTTACCGTATATTTACATAAATTTAATTCGACATGTACTAATGATAGTTACTTTTAATAAAATGATACACATCACAACAAGATAAGTTTACCATATGTTTAGAAAAATTTAATTGGACATAATGATAAAAATTATGTATCTATATATATATATATATATATATATATATATATAATATATATATTAGAATTTTAATTTAATTTTAATAATATAATTTTTGTAAAATGTATTATTCATATTTTATAATAAAATTTAATTAATAGAATGATGATGATGATGATGGTTAACGTCCGCTGAGACAAAACTCTGGTCTATCAGACCTAAAGAAACAAATTATTTAGTTTGATTTAAGATTTTATTCCTATGCTCAAAAATCTTGGAGAGAAGCCTTTCGTGCTCACCATAATTTTGACATCATAAAAGGCTAGGAAGGTCAGTATTGCAACGGAGATTTTGAAACTGAGATCTAATGTGGTTGTATACAGGGCACTCTAAGAGGAAGTGATTTTCATCCTCGATGTTTGTATTCTCACCAAGATGGCAGAACCTTTCCATCCATGGTGTTTTAGGAACTGGCCAACGACCCATTTCACTATGGAGCTCATGAGAGTTTGTTCTAATCTTGGCTATATTAATTTTCTTCTTTGAGCTAGTTAAAATAGAGAGATAATTTTGATCTTCTAGGGTGGGGTTGATGACCTCCTTATAATACGTAATTTGCTTTTAGCTGTTAAATATTTCTCACACCACATTTTTTCTTTGAACTTATAAGTAACAATATTTTTAATGTTATTAATGTTTTGTAATGCAACATTCTCGTCGATCTCCCAATGGTTTAACCAAGCCCTGGTGTCTTTATACCAGCCTCGCTTGAGCCTTAGGTGGTTTTGGCTGGAATTTAAAGCTAGTTTAGGAAGTATATGGTCTCCTCTGTTATTGAGTTTGTGCTTCTACAACAGAAGCCTAGTCATAGCTAGGCTCTCAATAGGGGAAAGACCCACTTCTATAAGGAGAATAGGATAGGGTGTATTGCTTTTAATTTTGAGGTTATACGTTATAAAATGCTTCTGGATTTGCTCAATATTTCTCCAAGATTCTCTACAGATGCTACAACCCCAAAAATCACATCCATATAAGATAATCGGAGTGACTAAAGTTTCAAAGAGGAACTTTTTTCTATCCCACATTACGAGGTTTTTCGTTTCACAATTATTTTCAAGACCAAAATAAGCTTTCCACCCCCCATTAACCCTTTTCTCAATGCCATAGTTCTAGTTGAGCTTGTGATGAATATCAATTCCTAGGTACTTGTATGAATACACTTCCTCCAAGTTACTATTGTCATACGTAAAATTAGTGCAAGTGTCCTTCTTGGATTTGATAATCAAAACTTTTTTTTTGTCAGTATTAACAATCATACCCATGTTAGAGCAGAAATCCTTAAGAAGTCTAATTTGCTTATCAAGATCAGATGGGCGCCTTGCTAGAAGAATGATATCGTCAGCGTAGGGAAGAAGGATGATGACTATCCCAGCTAAGATCATGCCAGCACATCCTGCTTCCTCTAAACAACCTTCTATCTTGTCAATGTAAATGAAAAATAGGGTAGGGGAGAGGGGGAAACCTTGTTTAACTCTAATATTACACTTAATATCATTCGACCACCCCTCCTTTCTCTTTAATTTGGAAATTACATTCTCGTATAACCTTATAGTGGCAGTTCTCAACTCAAAAGGTACATTTAGCTCTTATAATCTATTCCATAGGTTGTTTCTAGGAACTGTATTGAAATCCTTCCTAAAGTCCACAAAGAAATATAAGAGATTGGATTTATCATTGCAACATTCCTCCATAATGATACTAAGCGTAACGAGGTGGTCCATTGTTGAGTGTTGCCTTCTAAAACCTGCTTGACCTTTAACCCGCTTACCTTCACTTTCAAGCCATATTCTCAACTTCTTATGCAAGATAATACCATATAACTTGGCTAGTAGAGCACTGATCATAATTATCTGATAATTATAGAGGTTATTTGTATCCCCACTTTTAAAAATAGGGATAATTAGGCTTTGAGTCCATGGTTTAGTGAACCCTTGCTTGACCGCTTGATTGAAAAGCTTGTGGATGTGGGGGATGAGGACAGGACCTCCAATTTTTAGGATTTCTGCCTAGTAACCTTCAATGTACTTAGCTTTCCCATTTTCCAAATGATGAATCCCAAAATAAATGTCTTCTAATGAGAAAGCTTATTTTGTAGTGACCACGGTTTCAAAGTTATCCATGAAATTTCGAGAATCATAAAGATTTTTAAGATAGGAATTCCAGTTGTGTAAAGAAATTTTATTATTATCTTTAGTTTTCCTAGTTATAATCTGCCTACAAAATTTCTTAGGAACTACCTTAGAGAGGTGTAAGATATTCTCTTGTCTTTTACGAATATACTGCCTTTTCTTCCTTTTAGTTACAACTTTGTATATTTTTATCTTATCAATTTTAAGAGATTCATCAACAACTTCCTTAATTGCTCTCCTCGCACTTGTACAATCTTTGTCATACCATGGGTTGGTTTTTCTATTTCTTTTATTACTTGAAACTTTAATTGAGAACTTGTTAATAGAATATTAGAGGGTTGTAGTAAAATTATGATAGAGTTATTCTATGTTGTCTATACTAGATAAAGGAATCAAATTAGTTTTTAATTCATTCAGAAAGAGATATTTTTTATTGCTATCAAACATTAATTTCTTTTGGCTATAGGTATTATCTTCTATGGGATCTCTATGCATGACAAAATTGAGAGTTATAAGTAAAGGCCTATGATGAGAGTTAGGCTCATGGTCGTTTAAGATGTCAAAATTTATTATTTTGTTGTATAAAGGAAGATCAGGGATAACATAGTCTACCACGCTGCTACCAAACCCATGGATGTGGGTCATCTAGCTAGAATTAGGCCACTTCTTTAGACTATTGCAAATTATGAGATCTTGAGCACTGTAGAGAACAAATTCTTCCCATGGTCTTCAGAGCTCCTTTTGTACCGGCTAGCCAAAGGAAGATCTTCTTGTAACCAAAGAGGATTAGGGTTGGAATGATTGCTTAGAATGATAGCTTGGTCGCTTGAAGTTTGAGCATTAAAGTCACCCATTAAAAGGATATTACCTTCATTCATTAGGCTAGAAATATCATTCTCTAAACCATTGTAAGGACTATTAATATACTTCTAAATAAACATATCAATTTTTTTTACTTTTAACCTAGTGATACAAGTACACAAGAATGATGGAATCCGTCTATGGTGACTAGGGTTTTGTAGATGGTCTTCATTGTTCGACTCCACTACATAGAAGGAAATTATGCATTCTCATGTTTTTGGGTCCTCTACCAGTGACAAGGGTGATCATATCTTCATCGATGCCTCTACACGAGAGCCATGCGATAGATATAGAGTGGATCAGATTCATATATGCTATATTGGTCTTTCAATTTCTTTTAGGGTTTCAAATGGTGCGGCCCAAATAATTCTGAATTGTACATTGGGGAATATGCAACCTACATTACAGGCTCATCCCAAACCAGTTGGAGTGCATCAGAAATGAGGAACTTTAGGGAGTATAAATACGCTCGATCTACTAGCACCTTGTTCTCTCCCTTTCTCATGGTAGCTAGATCAGAGTCATTGTGATAGAAAATTTATCAGTTACATCTCTTTTGAAATCAGAATGGTGGATTGCAAGTTGGATCCTTATGCTTCAATCTTGTGGGGAAAGTTATCACAATGTGCTCCAAGATAAACTTTTTCTCCCATCCTTTAGACACCAGATCTTCTATTCTAAATGATATCCAGAGGAGAGACAAGTAGAGAAGAAACTACAATGTCCAGGTCTAGCCATTGAGAAGATTTTCATAGTTTTTTTCAAAACCTTTAATGGGAAATTGATACTGTTAGGTGTCTAGGGGAATAGATCTAGTAAAATATTTGGAGTAGCGTGTTCTAAATTTATCAGGTACGCCAATATCCTTACAAAGTCTTATTTTTAGAGGAAATTGCTACAGGATGACATTTAGCCGGAAGACTATGGCATGCAAAGGAACTCCACCATTCTACTAAACTTAAGACTGTGAGGTGGAGCCCTTAGAGAGAGATTTTCATTTAGATCATATTCTGACGTAAGGGGTTTAAGTTCATTTAAGGACACATTGAAAGAAAAATATGCCACACCAGACAAACAATCCCCAAATATGACAATTCCATGTCCCTACCTAGTTAAGAGGATGGAAAAAGCTCCTGATCTGTCAATAAATTTGTAAACGGTGAGTGGTATTTTCACTATTCTACAGGCCAAAGCTATAATTTTCCATTTTAATGGCTTCTGGCCCAAGTCTAAACATCTCAATCAATGGGTCTATCCCAAATGGACTAGAAGTTGTGATATTTACTTGTGCACGAAGGGATTTTTTGTGGTTTAGTTTGACAATTAAAAATATTTTGAATATGTCATAAATGAAGGACCATGGTTTTGGTGAAGGGTGGGTCTCTTTGTAACTCCATGGTTTCATAGATTCGATGTCAATATAATGGTGTTTTAAAAAATGTCATTATGGGTAAGGTTACATAATATCCCCTCTTCATTTTTGGCACCGCCAGGTCTTAGAAGGCATTGGAAATTCAGTGGGGAAATTCCTAAAGATGGATTGGGAAAGAATGGATAAAGGTATCTTAATTTTTTCATACATATGTGTGGAGATAGACTTAAGAAAATGTCTCCCAGATCGTTTCCACATGAATCACGGAGATTTCAAGTGGAAACAATGAAAAGATTCAAAAATACCACTTTTAGGTGTCAAATTTGTCATCAGAAAAGGAACTGTAGAATACATGCCCACAAGTGAAGAAAAAAACAAAAAAAAGACCACAAAAGCCAAAAGGATGGAAATTTCTATATTTTCACTCTATTGATGAAGATTAAGAAACAAACGAGACCCAACAACAAGAGGCATAGACTCAAAAAGGTTCCAAAAGGGAGGAGGGATAAGAGAAGCAAAAGGACTCGACCAAACATACATAGGAACCCAATTCCCTAGTGGTGGTCCAAACTCCATGAAATCAGCATGAGGAAAATAACAATAGGCAAGGTACAAGTGGAATAAAGTGAACACACATTTCCAAGAGTTGGTATACTGACAAGGAAGTTCTAGCAACGGTAGAAGGAGAAGATATGGAAATTGTTATGACTACCCCATCTTCAGGTGCATGGCACAAATTTCAAAAAAAGTGGTAAAAAGGAGAAAACCAATTTATCTCGGTAGCTATAGATTTTGGTAGCTTGGCTATGATGAGGGCTTCAAGAACATACAAATGGTCCTAAGGGATAGTTTATGAATGCACTTGTGCATCTTCTTATGTAGCTTTTAATTTTTATTAATAGAAAGTTGTGATATTTCCTAAAAACAAAGATATAAATTTGTTTAAGTAAAATAAATAGAAAAAATAAAAAGGATTTTGTACTAATTAAGTAATATATAATTTCATCATCTTATTGGTGGGAGAAATTGTAGGATTTGATTAGAATTACATGAGAATTTTATTTTTTGTGGGTAAAGGAATTACATTATATTAACAAAAATTTGGTACATAATATACAAATAGAAATGCATGAGGAGTCATGACTGAGATGTTAGGATATTCTGAAACATAGGAAATAGTTAAGTATAAATTGGTCTAGTGTAGAGTTAGGTAAAGTGTGTTTCTTTACTATGTACTTTTGTAACCTATAATCTGATGGTTACGATAAGTTCTAGACATGAAGTGATTTTTGAGGTGACCATTCATGATATAATCTTATGTAAATTTTCTTTCAATTACATCAATAAATTCCCTGATGTGGTCGTGTTGGCTCAGGCCATGGACTATTTCCCTCTTTGAGGGTTCTAACCACATCAAGAATACTGATGTATTGATCTGTGATCTGTTTGTGAGCGATGTTCTTTGGTATTCTATCTGAGGAACTTACCGTGTAAATTCCTACATGGTATCAGAGTTATTTGAGGGCCGCATCCATTAGTCATCCAAATCTAAAGCCAGTACAACTGCATCCGACTTTCGTTTCTTAGATCTATTGTTTCTGACTGCTTTCAAGCTAATATGACTAATTTATTATGTTAGGAGCATCTATTCTAGTGAGGAAACCCTTTAGTTTCACATAAAAAGGTTTTTGGTAATCCTAGCTACGTCATTTTTAAGATATGTAGGTATACAGTCTTTATTTGCAGTTTTAGTTATTTATCTCTCTGTTTACTTTGGTTTATTTATCACTCTATTTTTTATTACCGAATCTATACCTTTCATTTCTGCAAATGCTCTTTGCCCCACAACTCTGTGCCATCTAGGAAAATTGGAAACATAAAGGAGGGATTTTTCTTATGAGTATTCTTTTTTTTGCCGCACCTTAGTGTGATCTTGAAAATTCAGAAACATTGAGGCAAATATTTAGTTTCCGGCGAAATCTAACTTCAATTCATAAGGTTTGGGTTTGTTTTCATTTCCATTTTGGGTTGTGTGGTATTTTGTTTTGTACAAAAAAATGAAGTTCTCAAGTAGGCACGCACTCTAAAGCTTCAACAAAAAAAAACCCTTCCTCTTTTGCAAAAATTACTAACCTTCTAAACTAGCTCACTTGGTCCAAAGTAACTTTATGAGAATAAAGGTCTTGGGTTCAAGTCTTTCCTTTTGTTGAGTTACTTTTTCAAAAGGTGCATGTATCTTATGTTTTAAAGTTACTTTATGTAAAAATGTTATCACCCATTATAAAAAGTGAGTCACTTATCATTCTAAAGTCTCTTTATCTGTTATTTAAGTTACAATTTAGTGGGTAGCTCATAAAGTACCATTGTAAAAGTGACTTTCACTTATTTATAAAAGTGGGTCACATAATTTATTTTAAGAAGTGAGCTCATTAGATTAGGTTTGGAAAGAGGGGGGGTTTTTTTATTAAATATAAAATTATCATTCACTTCCACACATTCACGTACTTCATGAGCATCTTCAACAATCTTCCTTCAAAATGCCATAACTTCTTCATCCAGAAGCCATTTTCGTAGCCATTTTTTTTTAATCGGCCTAATTTTTTTGTAGCTTTCCATTGGAACATTTAGTTTCATCATCTAGAGCTTCAATTTCTATTAAAATGGAAATTCTATTCAAAGTTATTCTTGATAGCACCAACTACTTCCAATGGGTGTCCTACATGGAGGATTTACTTATAAGTAAAGGTATTTATAGAATAACATCAGGCCAAGAGTCTAAACCTAAAGACAAAGATCAGCGAGTCAAATAGGAAATAATAAATATCAAGCATGTCAGTTGATAGGGATGTCTATGTCTCCAGACCTTAGATTCCATATCATAGAACTTGATACCCTTAATGAAGCAATGAAATGTCTCAATAAAGTTTTTGGAATTAAAAATGAAATTAGAGCCCATCAACTCAGAAATGAGTTGCTTATGTTGGACCCCAATAATATTTCTTCCATTGAATATTTTTGTCCAAGTTCAAGACCCTTAGACTTCTCTTAGAAGGTGTTAAGGTTAGGAAATAATATTGTGGCCTTATCTATTCCATTCTTACTAAGTTACGATCAACCTACTCTATGTTTGTTTCCACCTTCCATTCGAGTAGAGAAGCCTTTATTTCTCAAGGACAAACCTACAAGTCCCCCTCTTTTGATTCATTTTGTGATTCTTTAATCAGAGAACAAGAAAAACTCTTACATCTTAGTCTTCTTAATCTTGGAAGCTCTTCTAAGAAAGCCTTAGCCACCCAGTAGCAGCAAAGTTCAAAGAATCCTAAGAAGCAGCATCCTAAAAGGAATGGTCCTAAACTAACCAAGGGTTGTAAGAACTTTCAGTCTCAAAATGAAAAATCAATTTGACAAAATGATAAGGAAAATAAAAACAAAGGCAAGAAGACTCATAGACTTTGCAACTTTTGTAATCAAGATGGCCACTTAAAATCTAAATGCTTTAAGAAGATAGAAGCCTTAGAAGCAACAATGAATAAGCATAACATCCATTTGGAGCACTCTTCAACTTCAACTTCATATTCAAGAATAACACTTTGTGCATGTGATTGCCAAGCATCTCGGTCTAGTTATGCACTAAATGTATCTTCTTCTTCTCATTCTCATGAGTGGCTCATTGATTCTGGAGCTTCTTATCATATGGCCAAAAGCAAAGCTATGTTTTCTTCTTTAAATGATTGTAACACCAAAAATATATATGTTGGTGATGATAGATCTCTTAGTTTCATAGGGACAGGAACTATTCATCTAGACAATTGTCAATTTAATGATGTATTATGGGTTACAACCTTATCCTGCAAACTTTTATCTGTATATCATATAACTCATTCAGGTGAAGGAAAAATCATTGAATTTTCACCTCATGATGTTGTAATTAAGGACCTAAGAAATCCTAGACATATTTTAGCTACTAGTATTGCCAATGATTCTACAAGGTTGTATAAGTTTAACAACTTTGGGTCATCAACTCTTCCTTCGGTATTTGTTGCTCATAATGAGGAAGTGAGAAAACTTTGGCATGAGCGATTTTGTCACTTAAACTATGATTGTCTTCAAAATCTATGTAAAGAAAATATGGTGACAGGTCTTCATATGGTATCTTGCAGAGTTGGTGTTTGTTCTGGATGTGTACTCGGAAAACATCATTGGGATAGTTTTGAAAAACATGCCTCTTGGCATGCCTCAGCCCCTTTATAACTTGTGCATAGTGATTTATTTGGTCTACTTCTAGTTGTTTCATTCTCTCGCTACAAGTATTTCTTAACTTTCATTGATGTTTTCTTTAGATGCACTTGGGTATACTTCTTAAAACTCAAGAGTGAAGTATTTAGCATGTTCTTGGCCTTTAAGGCCTTTGTTGAGAAACAATCTAGACATCAAATTCTGAAACTAAGATCTAATCATGGCGGATAATATGTTAATAACAAATTCATCAACTTTAGCACTAAGCATGGAATTCAAATGCAACATACTATTCCATATACTCCACAACAAAATGGTGTAGTTGAAAGGAAGAATCACACCTTAATGAAAATGGCTAATTGTATGCTTCAAGATAAAGGACTTAGTCTTAATTATTAATTGTGTAAATTACATAGTAAATTGCACTCCTACTAAGGTTTTAAAGAATATCACTCCAGAAGAAGCATGAAGCTCAATTAAACTAGATGTAAGTCACTTTCGTGTTTTTGGAAGTGAAGCATGGGTCCATATTCCCGATGAGAAACATAAAACCTTAGAACCTAAGCGTGAAAAATGTTTTTTTGTTGGATATTATGAAGATGTCAAAGGATATAGACTTATTCCACCTAAGTCCAAAAATGTTATGATTAGAAGAGATGTAAATTTTGCTGAAAATATATCGGCCTATAAGCCTAGCCAGCGGATTTGCCACCTCTCTCTATGTCATCTACTTCTGAAAATGTTTCTTCTTCAGATGATGACATCGAGGATGACAATCCTCTCCCACCTTCTCGGGATCCTCCTTTAGCTCCTAAGCTTCCAAAATGGTCCTGCGCTACTCGGGATGCAGCAAGTTCTCTTACAAGTGATCCTACAAATCAATGATGTACACATTCTCAGTTCGATAGAGCATCTTCTTTATTGGCTCAAGCTTCAACGAATTATGATCCTGAGACCTTTGTAGAAGCTTCAGGCCATCCAAATTGGGACACAACTATGAATGAAGAATATCGTCCATTATTGGCAAATGATACATGGGATCTGTTAGGCCCCTATACTACTAGTGTAACCCCTTATTGTTATTAGTACAACCCACTTATTATATTGATGTACCCATGTAGTGCCCATATTGTTACTATTGTGCCCCATAGAAGCCCACTATTATTATTATTGTGCCCTTACATTATTATTGTTATGTCGGCTCTGGTTATGTTATGACCCCTTAGACTCCTATATATAGAAAGGAGGTCTTTTCATTTGTATCATCCAAGAATTGTTCATTTATGTAATGTAAAGGAGGTTGCCCCCTCGAAGAGGCTGAATTCTAAGTCCTTGATCTATCTTTTCTATCTTTTCTTGAGCTGGTTTCATAACATGATATGTAGTGATCCAACGGTTCATTCTCTCCTCAGTATTATCAACACTTGATCCGTGCCTTAACACCCGATTGGTCCATGATCTCTATTTAAAGAGCATGGAGGGTCATTTGTAGGTTAACTGTTCA
>APFE030492065.1:63997-83282 GCA_000404065.3 Pinus taeda | reverse complement strand
AATGCATCTACTATACTTAAGCATAATTTAGTATTGCATGAAAGCTACATTGAACAATATGCTCAAGATATAGATTTTAAAGATGTATATGCAACTTTAAGTCATGGCAAACAAGTAGAAGAATAGGATTATCATGTAAAGGACCAATGCTTGTATCATTTGGGAAAGTTATGCATTCCTCAAGCAGAAAAAGTAAAGATAATTCGAGAAGCACACACTTCTCTAATATCAGGTCATTTTGGTGTACGCAAAATAGTTGCACAACTGCAAAGATTTTGTTATTGGCCAAAAATGAATGAGATAGTTTCTAGATATGTAAGAGGGTGTACTATGTGTGCTAAAAGTAAGCCCAACAATAGAAAACTAGGCTTGTACACTCCATTACCAGTTCCTTCTCATCCCTGGGAAAGTGTTTCTATGGACTTCGTTGGGGGACTGCCTAAATCTAGAAAAGGTCATGACTATTTATATGTTGTTGTGGATAGGTTCAGCAAAATGTGTATTTTAATACCTTGTAACAGACAGATTACAATTGAACAAACTGCAAAGTTGTTCTTTCAGCATGTATGGGTTCATTTTGGATTACCCACTTCCATTATCTCTGATCGAGATACATGATTTATTGGGAAATTTTGGTCAAGTTTGTGGGAATTGATGGACACCAGACTGAAGAAGAGCACAACTTTTCATCCGCAAACAGATGGCCAAACAAAAAAGTGGTCAACAAGATAGTGATCTAGTTGCTCAGAGGCTATTACAGCAAGCATCCCAAGCTTTGGGATGAAAATTTATGTTATGTGCAGCATGCTTACAACCGAGCTAAACATTCTTCTACATAGAGATCTCCTTTTGAGACTTGTTTTGGTTTCACAACAAGGTCTCCCTTGGATTTTGTCTTTGGTAAAGACATAACCATTGATGGACACAATGATGTGGACAAGGCAACCAAGTTCATCGAACAAATCCAAGAGATTCACTAGGCAGTCTAGGAACAGCTGGAAAAGAGCCAAGCCAAGTACAAGGCAAGACATGATAAGCATTAGATGGAGCATAGTTTCCAAGTTGGTGATCAAGTCTAGCTATATATCAGCAAAGACAAAATGCAAGTTGAAGGTAAGAAGCTGAAGCCAATAAGGTATGGACCTTTCAAGATACTTGAGAAAATTGGTGAGAATGCTTT
This sequence comes from Pinus taeda, assembly GCA_000404065.3. Taxonomy (NCBI): domain Eukaryota; kingdom Viridiplantae; phylum Streptophyta; class Pinopsida; order Pinales; family Pinaceae; genus Pinus; species Pinus taeda. The sequence goes on along the minus strand of APFE030492065.1, from coordinate 82,102 downwards.
TCGCCTTGATTTACTAGCTTACATGCACATCTACTCAGTCGTTAATGTAGACAACTTGAGACTATTTTAACCTTCATTAATTGAAGATCCTGAAGAGCAGAGTTAATTGCCTTCTATTGATGATCTGTTACCTGAATATCTCAATGAGTTGTAGGAAGATATAGTTCTGGATAGGACGGTGAGAACTATGCGTAGGGGGGATGTTGAGTACCTGAGGATTGGACTCAAAGGTTCAAAACCAAGCGGTATGAAATGGGTAGAAATTGGGCAAGCGAGGAATTTGTACCCTCCCTTGATGGATGCTTAAAAACCAACTTTTGGTGGTCCAAAAGATTTTTCAGTGGGAAAGTTGTGATCCGAATCGGATCCTAAAACACTCTCTAAGTTTTTACAACTCTGTAAAAATTCATGCTAAAGTTTCAAAGACTTACAAAGGTTGAGCTTATCAGAAATACCCTCAACACAGTTGTAAATTGTGAGCAGCGCGGAGCAACGAGGACCCTCGATCAAGCGCGTAGACCGTTGGCTTATGGTAACGCACGCTGCCATGAAATAGTGAAACAAGAGGTCTTTTGGAGAAACAGGGGAGGTTTCTGATATGCAATTAGTGACGCATATCGCCGGGAAAACCCCTCAATGAAGGAAAAGCCTCGAGCAACCAGAACTGTAAAGTAAAAAACCGTACAGAATTCGTCGATTCCGTCAGAGGTGGGTCCCACACGAAAACCGATAGGATATTGGAAGGGCTTCGAGCGGTAAGCGGTTTCAACCGAGTCCCGCCTAATGCCACACACTAGGTGCCATGCGTTCAACGGAAGAGAGAGAAAACTGCTCACATCGGACGGGTAAACGTCATGCAACTTACCCGCCCGATATGGATGGAGACCGTAGGATCTGGAAGCTCCAGATCGACGACGGACATATGATCTGACAGATGACCGAATTCAACGGGGTAAATAGGCCGAGTTTTGTAAAGTTTGAAGTCTGGCATGAACGATGAGTTGGTAGAAGAATTGTGTTCACGAGCAATCTGGGGGTTAAACGGAAATAACGACCGTTCAAACACTTCCAAGAGAACTGACACTCAGTTCGTTATGAAACAGATGGCCACCTCCCTGTGAGATGTTACATAGTGATGATGACGCAGAATAGAGGAATTCAAACAGATAAGAGGCAGGAGAACCAGAGCACCGGGAAGCGGAAACGAATAGTCAGAAAGCAGATTGGCTTTAAAGCGACAAATTGACAGAAAGAAAGGGAGCAGTGATAGATAGTCAAGGCAGAAAGCCAAGAGCAGAGAACAAAGAAAGTAAGCCGAGCTGACCTGAAGGCAACATCGAGCTAGACAGAGCCAGAGACAATCATAGAGTCTGTGTACTCTAGAGAAGGCTTGAGAGGTTCAAGCAAACTCCTCTGTACATCCCTGTCATGTGTTGAGTCTCAGATTGGGCTCATACTACTGTGACCAATAGTGGTTGAATTTTCAGTAAGGAAAGTCTGTGTACTCCAGAGACTTGGGGGATCCAAGTCCAGTCCTACTGATTTATATCTGTTGAGTAGACTCAAATTGAGCTCACTGTTGCAAAACTCTACTTTGAAAACATAATAGAGAGGCCACCACTGAAGGCTGGACTGGGAGATGTGGCCCAGGAATATTGGGTGAATTCCTTATTGAACTTGTTGTGTTTACATGTTTGCTTGTTATGTTTTCAGTAACTACTTCAGTGTCTGTGTATTTCACAATCTTATCGATCCCTTATATAAAATAATATAGGCACATCCATACACATGAGTTTGTAATACCTTTAATTCTTTATCCTGGATAAATTCCAAATCACTTTTGCACTTATAAAAAATCAATATCAAATTTTCAACATTTCTCTAAATGTTTGGTTGGACAATCTTTCTCTTTATGTATTATCATACTCACTGGTGTGCTACAATGATTTTCTAATACAAATATATTCGTTATTGTTTGAAAAAAATAAAAAAAACTACCCACCCCATTATAATGAATTTTCTATCATAAAAAAGTAAGTTATTTAAATTTATAAAATCTTTTGAAATGTTTTTTCTCACGGGAACAAATGACATCAAAATAAACTTATAATTGTGTATATGTTCTTTATACGTGGAAATTTACATGTAAAATCAAGTGCCATTACAATGGAAAAGTCCCTACCATGTGATTTTGATGAACTTTAGTACGTTGTGTGCTTACCTTTATGTTAGAATATTTATTGTTTTTGAATTGTATATTAAGAATTGAATTTTGCACCAATATGACATAAGTCAAAATTATGAAACATGATATTTCAATTTTCAATCATTGTTGTACCATATTGCTTTGATTATTATTTCCTTAATGGTTCACAATGATAGGTTTCTTATTGTTGTCAAAATCATTCTAGTAGGGAGGAAAATTTATTTAGCTGGTTAATGATCAAATTACTAGTTTGCAAAGGATGGGAAAGCTACATTATTACTAATCAAATTGACATAGTTTTTGGAATTTAAAAGTAGAAAATTGATCTTTACATGTGCGTTATTGGAACATGCTACAGGTACTTGAGTTAGAAGGATAACATTTTTATTTATTGCATCAAGTTAACGAAAACAATATATATAATTTTATTATTTTTAATACAATTTTTTATTTGTAAGGTAATGTGAGTTTTGAGATGGTACGTCTAACTTATGGCTTGAGTAATTGCGATCCAATGGCATATAAGATTTAAAAATTACTTGGTGATCACACTAAGTTTAGCACATACTAACCCTTGACATGGTTAGATGTTTGCCCATAAAGTTTCAAACTAGTGACCTTTTCACCATGAAATATCTTAACGAAACACCCTGTCATTATTTATTCCACGCCCAACTCCCACATCTCCTTGCGGCTGATCAATGACCAAATCAAGAAGCTCGAAAATGATATCCTTTACCTGGACGAAAAGTCAGTTGTTAATCAAATCCAAATTGGAGGAAAATAAGCATGTTTCCATTTTGATAATATGCCATTCCAGGGACGCCTCTACACTCTAAAACATGCCATTGATCCGGTCTGCATCTGAAGCCCGATATTTCTCCACCAATTCCACCTTGTGCACGGGGAAGTCAAGCCTGCCCATCAGTAATTTGAACATAAATTCGCCTGCCCTTTACCACCGAGCCGAATCAACGTCCACAAAATTCCCTCCTTGTAAATCCTTTCTTAGAACACTCATAAAGTCACAATTACTTTTCCTAAATTCTGCGATTGTGCCTGTGGGTAAACCATACAAAGATGAGGCTTCCTTATATAATATTTCCTCTCGGGATTCACAATTTCCTTCGGCCCTTGCCATTAATGCATGCAGGTTCTCAATATTCATGCCCGCTAAGTATTTGTCCTACCCGAGAGACCTATTGAACCATCTGTGCAACCAATTTACTGAGGCACGAGGAGAATTCTTGATCCATCTCTTTGCAATTAAAGCACCCGTGTGAGTTACAAACTTTCCGAACTGAAGAAATAACCACTTGTATACGGAGGCTCTCTGATGCAATATGTAACTCATCGTGGGACATAATACCCTATCTTCGTATTCCAAAGGATCACCAAGTGGTGATTGCACATGATCCTTCGCTCACCTGTCTTGCATGTGGTCCATTACACCTCTCATCATGATTCTGACGATTCCATCACTGATGGCCATGTGCTCTGCCCAAACCAACATTCCTATATGGTATAGGACATTGGCCCATGCCATGACAATTTATTTCACTTATTCCCACTCCCAATTACAGTCCATCGTTCACCATCTTGTCGACTTCCTAGTTGAGATGGCAGAGAACGTGGAATAACGAGAGCTCTTTAAACTTGTTCATATAATATTTGATCCTTTTAACTATGGAGGGGCTTGAGGGGTAATTTTTTTGCTGTGGGTTGAAAACATTCAGATGACCAACAGAGCCACTACCCTTAATTTCTTGATTTTGAGGCTTAGAGCAAGGTCTAGGCCTTTCCATAACGTAATGAGCTCAACCTTATTATTAGTTTCTACTCCTATTTCCCACACGAATTTTGTTTCCAATTGTTCGTTGAGGCAAGTGATCACCCCTCCTACTCTTGCCACCCTTAGGTTCCCTTTTGTTGCTCCATCAAAGAAGAGCATAACCATTGATTGCATTTCTTTCCATTGTTTGAATTCTTCCTGACTAGGTCTTAGGCATTGAGCTTGTCTCACCTTGGGGCGATATATGAAGCTTCCAACATGATCCAAGGAGATTCTTTTACTTACGCATCTCCTCTTGGTCTTTGATAATACATCGACATCTGAATTCTTAAAACCCCTTATAGATAGCGATTTAGAGAGAATAGAGATGGCCTTGGTTGTAACTCGTATGTCCGAGGGGGATTCAATGATCATGAAAATGTTTTGATTCTTGGAGATCCATATGACCAAGAATAAAAACTTAAGTAATTCTCTCCAAGATTTTTTGCTAATAGAGGCTTGCGAGGGTCCATGATATGAACAATTAATAAACATAATCTGCCAGCTTGGGGGAATGACATGTATGTGAAGAACCTGTTCAAAATCATATCTCCACACAGTTAAAGAAAATGGAAAATCGAAAAAAAGGTGGTGGATTGTTTTTTCTTCTTTCTTGCAGAGGACACACCACGAGGGACCTTGGATTCTTCTTCACTTTAAATCTTCCACATTGAGGATGCTTCCATGGACCAAGGTCCAACAAAAATCATTAACTTTCAGGATGCTATCTCTGTTTCATTTTTTTTTCCAAATTTTTGAGGGGCCAGGAAAGGGATGTCTCTTTTATAGGTAGTTGTATCCTTATTTAACCGAGTAAGAAGCCAACTTTCTAGGCCACTAGGATTTGAGATATTTTCCATTAGCATGCTCGACATATGGAACCTTTAGATGGGGGATCAATTTTTCCTAGTTTGATTGCAGGCAATTGGGGAGACCATGTCATTCCCAACCTCTCAAAACCCCCAAGTCATCCCATATTGAGATATCTCTCAATTTTTTGACCCCGTTGCCCCTTATCCAATCAACAAGGGGTTTAAACTCCTTAGAGGGAGAGAGGAGAGACCCAGGAAGCAAATTGTCCTTATATAGATTTATTTGTGCCCCATTTCCTACCAGCCAACCCAAATTGTCAACAATAATAGGGGTTTCCTTTTTACATAATCTCCAAATTTTTGATCTGCTACCTTTCCATTGAGCTTCTTCAACTCTTAAGAGACAATACTTGTGAAAGCATTTTTTGAAAAAGGCCTCCTTCCACCATTCCTTTGAGTCAGAGATCATCTTCCAAACTAGCTTTTCACCTAGGGCTAAGTTAACCATGAGGGGATCACGAATCTCCAAACCCCCCATTTCCTTGGGAAGTCGGACTATGTTCCAATTAATTAGGTGAAAATTTTTGTCATTATTCTTACCCCCTTTCCATAGGAAATTGCTAAGCATGATACTAATTTGGTTTAAAATTCCTTTCAGAGCTAAAAGGCTAGAGAAAATATATATTGGAAGGGAAGAGAGCACAACTTTGCTCAATATTGTCTTTCCTGCTAGATTGATGTAGAAAGCGCCCCACCTTGCAATTTTTTATTTTATTTTTAGAAATATTTCATCTCAGTCCTCCTTATGAGGGTTTCCTAATGAGATAGGAAAACCTAAGTATTTGAAGGATCTCCACTCTTGCTAGGTTGAGAACTCCAGTGTTGATGCAATCTCCTGAAGCACCATTGCTAAACAATTCCATCCATATGGGCGTCTCTTCCTCTTGTTTACCGGCTCGCTTGAGAGATCCAACTAATTGTCTAGAATTATCTTAAATCTGGATGCTATAATTTTGGAAGCACTACCCATAATATGGTATCATCAACGAACTGAGAGTGGTTGACATCCTTGACATTTCTAGCTATAGAAATACTAAGTAATGCCCATTACTTGTGATCTTCTTCAAGATTTCGGCTTAAACTCTTAGCAATGATGATATACAACAGAGGAGAGAGAGGACAACCTTGTTGAAGGCTTCTCGAGACCTTGAAAAATGGGACATACCTATCATTGATCAGGGGTGCAATACAAGGATTTCCAATACATGCATTTATACAATTGACAAAATCCTTACAAAATCCCAGTTTTTCTAATATGCAATATAGAAAAAGAGTGTCTTACCCAGTTGAACACATTCGCTATATCCAAGTTAATGATGAACCCGACTCTCTGCTTTCTTGACTTGAATGGATCACTTCCTGGACCAAAATGATATTGTCCAGAATATATCTATTTTGAAGGAATCCATCTTGATTTTCTGAGATCATCCTTTAAATAATCCTTTTTAATCGCCCAACAATTATTTTAGTTAGAATTTTGTATGATGCATTGTGCAGGGAAATGGGATGAAATATATTGAAGGAGGAGGTATTCGATTCCTTAGGAGTTAGAGCTAGAAAGGTAGAGTTTGTACCTCCCCCTACCTTTCCTTTAACCTTGGACCAATTTAAAATTTGAATAAGGTCCTTCTTGATCATAGGCTAGAAGAAGCAATAAAAATTGATTGAAAAGCCATCCGGTCTTGGGGTCTTGTTTGGACCCATGGACAAAATTGCATCGATAACCTCTTCCTCCTTAATTTCTTGCATGAGAAGATGATTCTATTCTTTAGAAATTTCTGAAGTGAAGGGAGACAAAAAATCCTCCTCCTATCCAACTTTAAGAGCCCCATCTGAAGAAAACAAAGATTGAAAATGATGGAAAGCTTCATCCTTGATCTCAAAAAAGTTGGAAATGGGAGGTTTACCTTCAGGAGTGATTTCCCTCACCCTGTTTCATAACTCCTGAGCTTTGGTCTACATATGGAAAAAAGAGGTGTTTTGATCCCCTGCTTTTAGCCAAGTGCTTCTAGATTTTAACCTCCATAGCTCTTCCTCTTTCTTGTTGTCTCGGAATATTTTCTTATTAAGGATCTTTTCCTTCTCGATATGCCATTGTTCCACTGCATGCTCCTCCATTATATTGATATGATACTTCAGTTCTATTACTAGTTCTTCCTTTCTCTTTCTTGGTGGGACGTACACTTCTTTGGCCCATTTACTTAAGGCTCTTTTTACTGCCTTTATCTTCAATTCCCAAATGAGGGCCAGGGAACCAACATATTGTTGTCACCAAGCTTGAGAGATCAACTCAGTCACACCTTCCTTTTCCAACCAACCTAGGTTGTATTGAAAGGGGATTGGCCCTAGATGCTCCTTTTCCTCCAATAACAAGATGATAAGTATGTGGTCAGATTCTCCAGAGGACAGGATGAAAGAATGTGGATCTAGGGCCTGGAGAATCTATGAACCGTGGATGAGAAACCGGTCAAGATGGGTAGAAATATTTCCTTCTCTAGAGCTTTTGTTGGACCATGTATACTTAGCTTTGATAGGCTTGATATCCACCAGATTTCACTCAAAGATAAGGTATTCCATATCCTCTCTAAATGGATCCCTAACAATCCCCCCCTTACATTCAGATGAAAACAAGGTGGTATTGAAATCTCCGCTCACTCTACCCTTTTAGTACAATTACCATCTTTGAGAGACAAGATTTTATCCTAGAAATTTAACTTCTCTGGATAAGAGGAAGGTGCGTACACATTTATTACTTTGAATCTCTCTTTTATATCCCTTTTTTCTAACTCTATGCCTATCTAGTTAGGGGATTTGATTTTATTTATCATAGAAAATTAATTATAGTGCCAAAATATCCACATGACACCTAAAGCTCCCCTTGAACTCTAACTTATTTCCCCTTTAAATCTAACTTATTCCTTCACTATCCTTCTAGAAGACTTTGGACAACTTCATTAGTTATTCATCTTCCATTTTTTATTCCTATAGAAGGAAATCGAAGGTTATTCTTGTTTAATCAAATATTTTACTAAGAGTGATCTTGAGGGTTCTCCCATACCCTTGATATTCCAAGAAAGATTCTTCATCGGTTGGAAGTTGAAAGTGATTTTGAACCACCTTTTATTGTTCTTCCAGTTCCTTTCTTCCCGAATGATTTGAGGAGATCAAAGATTTGAAGTTGACTCCCTAGTTTCTTATTTTCCTCAGCCTCTCATTCCCGAATTTCCTTTTTAAAGTGCCATCCTTTATTCTTGGTGTTAGTGTCCTATAAATTATAGGACGTCAAGGTGATTGAGTATTTTGTATTTGTGATTTCATATTGTACACAATTTCAATATTCAAATGATTTCCAAAAATGTATGAAAAAGAAAATGAAAAGAGCGTATGTTAAGAAAATAAATAAATAAAAAGGAAATAATGGCCCCACAAAAGAAAAATAGAAAATAATACAGAAAGCGCTGCAAGTCAAAATGCCACTACTGATAAGTTAGTTCTTTTAGTTTATTTTCAAATAAGGTTGTGTGCAAATTGTTTTTGAATGCCACAATGACTAGACTTCTGTTCAAATCATACAATTTAATCACGATTGAACACATTTAAATTTCTGTTCAATAGGTTAGTGAATAAAGATTTACCAAACACCTTAATCTTGGTAAATCAGTAGCTAGGTAGAAATAAATTTGATTCAACAGTTTAATATGAATCAATGGTGAGATAAGTGATAAGATAAAGTATATTTTCATAAAAGAAAAATGATTTGGGTCTGCTATTTTAAATGCATCCTGCAAAGCAAGAAGAGAAAATTTTAGCTTAGAAAAAGAATTGAAATGAGAAAGGGTAGGTAGAAGCACTATGGTGATTAGAGGAAGAGCATGAAGATTTTATCCTAAGTCAAATGTCAAATATTATTTTCATGTGTAGAAGAAAAAGCAAAGGAATTAAAGTTTGACTCTAAAGTTCAGTGTATCAGATGATATTTGATATATTATTCCCTATTCCTAAGTTTTTCCAACCCAAAATCATTCCTCTGCTATCTATTTCGTCCACTCCCCTACCCCACCATATGCTCAAATAATTCCTCCACTATACATTAAATACATTTCCTACCCCACCATACGCCCCATAAGATCACGATAATATCCACCACTTCCCCCTCATCCGTGCGCCCCTCTTAACATCCGACAACCTACATTACGTTTAGGCCCCCCTCCACGATCCAAACTTTACCGTCGAGGGGTCCGAAATGGGTTGTATTCAAACCTGCGCCCACCACAACATATCACCACCTCGTGTTTTCATACCCCCTTCGACCGAAACTGTTAACCACCTTCCCCCCGCTCCGAAAGGTGGTTTCTTCGCCTTATGATACCACTACTCTACCATTAGCTTCCACAAGCCACCCTTCGCCACGTCATCTGTCGATTTCTTCGCCAATCACATCCACTCCCTCCAAAGGCAATCCATTAAGTAATTAAACTAGTTAACTGTTAATCCAACGGACCTGCGCCACCACCAACGGGCAATCCAGATATTATAAAATCTCTCCTTTCACCCATTCACTGGTTGTTGATTTTATACACTGCCATTGCCATTGTTCTATTAAAGGTGTGCCAATCTAAACTGCAACAATTTCATCTGGCCAGGAATATTGCCTGGTAACCAAATTTCAGGCCAGTACCTTTGATTTCTTGTCTTCTTAAATCCTGAGTCCTCTCTGCACACTGTAAACCTGTAATCTAGATTTCACAAGTGTCCTTCGCTTTATCCAATCATGCCTCCGAAAGACAAGCGAAAAGAAGAACCTGTGAGTCCTCTGATCCACCAGCCCATAGACTTTCACTATATTCCTTTCATAGACAAAGACTATAAAATTCATGAAACCCTTTGTGAATTTGATCTGTTTGAAATGTACTGCTGGCTTGAGGACAAGTTTATAGATAAATCTGATGATATTAAACTATGGGAATCCAATTTTCCCCATTATATTTTCCCCCGTACCAACAACACCCCTGAATTCATCAGGAAATGTAATGCTTGTTATCTACCTAGCCAAAGAGCTATTATTTCCCCTACTGGAGAAATTCTATTCACCATAACTCCCCAAGATATAGACCAAATGATGTAAGGTCCTACAACAGAGATTGCCATTCCTTTCTCTCATGAAGAACTTATTGAATTATATCAGAAACTGGACTTTTCAAAAAGAGCCAAAACCCTTGAGCTTTTCTTGACTGAAGATGCCCCATTACCCAAGAAAAGCCCTCCCTATCCATCCTCCATTTTCCTTGAGAGAGCCAAGCAAATCATCACAGTTCTTTCCTACCTCCTTGGCTATTACTCAAATTAGTGGGTAGATGAGGCAATTATAGGATTTCTTTCCATTTTCTCTGTAGATTCTAAGCCTTCCATCTTGTTCAACTTCAACCAATGCCTTGCAGATTCCATCCATGAATAGTTTGTCAAATTCCAAATTGAAGGAGTATTTAAATATGCTTCTGTCTTAGTATATATGTTTTTATATTTTCAGGGAGACAACCTCAAGCTTGCCTTACAAAAGTTGGATAAAGAAGGAAATCAACAATCAATCATATTCTGGACTACGCTGGTAATGAAGAAACAAAAGGAGTATTCATACAAACAATTCATAGAAATGTTTGTACATCCAACACTCACTCTCCTAAGCAACACTCTAATTAGTGAAGAAATCAGGAAAATCTTGCACTTATCAGACCAAATCTAGATAGGATATTGGTACCTATATTAGAATTACATAGAGATATGGATATTTGGGTGTGAAATTGCCCCTTACAAACTGCCAAAATTCCTCCCAATGAGGATTTTTGCTCTAGAATACAGTTTGGAAATAGGAGTCAACATATTTTTCACCAGAATAGAAGCATTAAACAAGAAGGGTATGCCTTCTTTATTTGTAATCAATGACAAACTGATGACCAGGGAAGATTATAAGAAGAAGCTTCAAGACATTGCAATGGATACCACCAAGTCTTCCCACATTAAAGGTGCTATGATAGGGAAATATTTATTCGAAGCTATAAATAAGATAAGTTTCATCCAGCATGAGATAAAGCATATTTTTGTAGTAAAACCCACATTTGCTCGATATACTAACATAGATGAGATCTATTGCAAGGAAACAAAAATCACAATTCCAGATGAGGAACAATGGGATAAATTGTGTGAATTTTAGGACTAAATAAAATATCAAATTCACCAATGCAACACCCAAAAAGTGGCAACTCAACAACTGTTCTCCACCAAAATAGTGCCAGACCTCCAGATCACTTCGCTAAATTCACCTCTTTTGATCATATTAGTCAATTCAATTATTTTGTAATTAATAATAGAATGCCATGTCAATGCGGAATTAATTGTAATATTTTTGGAAATGTTTGTTTAAATACTTCATCCATTCGAAGTATTGAGGATTGGTTCCTGATCATTGTAACTCTTTTTATCAAGCACTGTACCTTTTCCACATTGTTAGAGCACCATTAACACATAGAATTTTCACAAGATTCTTGTGTTGTGATTTAATGGTGATGTTTTTCTTATTGTAACTATTGTTTCCACTGTTATTCTTTGTATGTTTATCATCTGAAATCTAATTGTAAAACAGGGGATGTGAAAAATAATATATGTTAATTGAACACCTTATTTGGAATGTTTTTACAATCTGTATGTTTTCTTCTGAAGTATGATTGAAAAATTCTTAAATTATTTTCAATCACTACTGAAACACACTTTTTTCTCCATTTCATAATTCAATTTAAAAGATCCAGTAAATGTAACTAACTTGCCCCGTGATTACTCTTTTAAACATTTGGTCCAACATCTAGCTTTATTTGAATCCATAGCCCAATGGAAAGAAAGTAATTTGATTAGATCAACCAACCAAAACAATCAACCAAATTCAAACAAACAACCAAGCATAATCATAAGTAGCCTACAATCAATAATAAAAAAACAAAGTTAGATTATAAAGAGAGATCCCTCTCCAAAGCTGGCAGGGCAAGATCCCATCTTCAAAAGTGGTTTGATATTGTCCAATATATTTACTCCCTCAACCTCAAAAATATAGAACGATAACACTTGGCATTACTCCCTATTTATTGACTGCTATTTTCCTCACTTCCTCCTTGAACCTGATACATGGTCATAGTTATGATTTTCATGGGACCTTCCTGGGGCTTATGTTGCACTTTTGCTGGGGAAGACGACTGAGCCAACTAGTACAGGACCAACCACGCCTCCAGTTTTGGGATATGGCTGAGGGAAGGCTGGTTCTTGGGAGGGGATGCCTCCTTATTTGGCTCATTTATTTCTCCCTCTTTTATGGGTTCTTTTGTCACATTATCCTCTACGACCTCAACCTGATTATCCCGAGTTTCCAATTGTGAGACTTCTAGGGACTAAAGAATTTCAAAAGGATTTGTTGAAGTACATGGCACATTGTTAACCGATATTGTTTTCCTATTATTTGACTGCCCTTTCTTATTTCCGCCCTTTTTCTGAATTCTCCATAGGAATTATCCCTCTCTATGATACTGTATAATCCCTAGATTAACAAAATTAATATCTTTCTTTTGTATTTGTACATTTTTCTTGGTGGTACTCGTCAGTGAATATTGTAGGTACATATTGAAAGGAGAAAAACGTGAAGGATGGATAAGAAAAGCAGTTAACGATGAGCATGATTCTAACAAGTTTATAAATAATCGCAAATCTAAGGAAAATACTAGAGCTTGGTAATCAAGCTCGATCCGTGGAAACCACAAAATGAATGAATATAGGAATTATTCAATGATATCTAGATAAATAAAAAATCCATAGGAAGCCATAATTGTTCATGAAAGATAAGTATTCCATTTATTTTCTTTCATTACATTGTTGATGACTTCCTCAATATGTCTAGTTTTTATTATCACTTGATTATAACCTTTTATTTTATGATCTCCCTAGAAGAGGATTGTAGGTATAAACCAAAACCATTCGCCAAACATGAATTCAAGAAGTTGTAGCTAGACTCAAAGGAAGCCTAGAAAAAAAAATTGAATATTGAAATAATTTTGAAGAAGAATCCTTGATTCCAAGGGAGCCTCGTATTAAATATTGAAAAACCAAAGCATCTCCCCTATATTGAAAAGTATGTAAAAATAAAAGAGGTATGATCAATTAATTCATTATTATTCCTTATGAAGTATATTAAGATATTTACAATTTCCTTATATCCAAAATACTATGAGAATTGTTAAGGTATGAAGATGGCATAGGGTTTTACATTATTAAATATTTTTGGTATCTAGGGTTAGAAAATCGTTGTCAGAACTTGAATTAGAAAACCCATAGAATAAGTAAAATATGAAACACTAACTATTTGTTCCCTCTTATAAATCCCTATCGCTTGATCTCTTAGGGTTTATATATAGAATCTAGGGATATGGTCAAACCCTAGAAAGGGTTGAATTGAGTAAACCATAGGGCTTGAAATTCCAAATCCATAGGATTGATATTTCTGTTGAAAATAAAAACCCTATTTAGGGTCAAATCATGAAATATCTAGGGTTTATAACTAAAACCCTAGTAGTATCCTTTGAAAACCCTAAACTAACAAATATTAATGTCATGGTCTTGTACATGTATATTTTGTTTGGTTGTACTTACTGATAAAAATTGTAGGTACATGATTTTTATAAAAAAGATGTAAAGGCAATAGTAAAATCTCATGCTTAAGAAAGACTTTATGATTGGAATGATGGTAAGAGAGAGTTGTAAGAATACTATTGATACAAATAATGGAAAGAGGGATTTGTTATGATGATATTGAAGATTCCACATTGATGATTGAAGATGGAGTTGTACCTTAGTGTTACTTGAAGATGAAATGTGCAAAGAAAATAATGACCTCAGAAAGAGGTTTGATAAGTTGGTGGGATTAACTGGAGTTTCTCCAGTTTTGGTTGAGTTTTCCTAGGGAAAATTTAAGAGGCCATAACTTTTGCAATTTTCGACCAATTTGGGCTCAAAAAGAGTCATTCCTGGATGATTTTGATGTTATGAGCACATTGAAGCAGGTTTCATGAGAAATAGAGCATTTTAAACAACAATTTTTTTTAAAAATTATTATTCCATTTTTGAGCTAATACAGAGGCCCAAGCCATGGAAGTTGGACCAAGGAGATGTAGCCCAGGAGGGGTGAAATCCTTCATCAAAACACTATGTTAAGTGTTAATTTAGATGGTTTACTATATATTTGTTTGCTGCTATTCAACAATTTCTTTACATGGTATTTTTCTCATGAATTTGATATAAAACTTGACAAATTTAAATGTTACATTTAGAAATGCCATAGGGAAACCTATGCACATAAAGCAAATAATGAGCAGTGGTTTTTAATTCTAAAGTTGAAATTAGCACATCAAAACTAACATTCAACAACATATCAATTGAATAACCTATATGTTGGTACTTAGGGTTGATATCTTGGAAGATAGCCTAAATGATACCTAGATCCCAGTTAGGGTTGGTACCTTGGTAGGTAGCCTAGATGGTACTTAGATATTCCTTGTTGGTAAATTGATGATACCTGGAACCTTGTTAGGGTTGGTGTCTTGGCAAGTATCCTAGATGACACCTAGTGTCTTGGAAGGTAGCCTAGATGATATCGATAATCCCTGTTAGGGTTTGTTTCTTGGTATGTAGCTTAGATGACACCCACATCCCCGTTGGGATGGTACCTTGGTAGGTAGCCTAGATGGTACCTAGGTGGGTTGATACCTTGGTAGTTAGCCTAGATGGTATCTAGATTTCTAACATTTTACATATTGTTTGTGATACTCTTCTTATGATAACTTTTCAAAGTGAGTGTTGTCCTTGTACCCGTTAAACAATTATGAATACATCCCTAGTTAAGAGGGAGTGTTGGAAAATGTAACTAGTATCGGTCTTCACAATTATTGTTTGGTTCATGACATGATGTAATTATTATATTTTTCAAAAGGAAGAAAAATAAAAATATTGTAAAAGAAAAAATATTTTACTAAACATGGGTTTCATACTTGAGTCACTAGTCAAAATAGGTCAAGGCATCTATTGCATGCCTATAGGGTTGTCTTAAGTCAAAGTGTCATTATCATTATGTAAAGACACTCTTGGGCACTTGTATCGAATAAAGATAAATTATATTGTAATTAAAAGTATCTAGAATGGTCCCAAGTCGGTCAACATGCCTTAAATTTGGCATAGAGAATAGTAATGGAAGCTATTGAAAAAGGTATATAGAGGAGGAATCTTGACTATCTTGGAGACAGAGAACAAACACATGTTCTTATTTGCAACTAATAATAAATGTGAAGAAACTTAGAGGCTAGAAGAGCCTTGTGAAGGGAGGAAGAGAAGTTGTAACATTTTAGAAGTCTGTATCTATCTATCTGATGCTCTCATGTGTGAGTACCCTAATGTTTCTAGGCTTTTCTCAGTCCAAAATTGTAGAAAAATGATCTAAAAGAAGGCTAGTCGACTTGGGTCTTGGTAAAGGTATAGGGTCTTGTTTTGGGTCTTAGAAGTATCCTTTGAATTTTATTTTAAAAGAAGAAGTTATCATGGGTTTTTCCCTTAGAGGGGTTTCTTCCCTGAATTGAGCCTATTTCTGGTGTCTTTCTCTTTATGGCTGTGATTTTCATGTTTTGGCATTTATTTGATGATGTGAACATAATAATAATAATAATAATAATAATAATAATATAAGTAAATGTCATGTAATGGAAAAGAATAAGTTAAAAGGATTCCCTTATTTATTTTCCAATAAAGGGTCCATATGTGATTTAGAATATGATTGACAAATATTTGGGAATTACTAGCTAGTTACAGTATTGGCAATACTTGAGAGATCTTGATAAGATATAAAAAAGTGATTAGTTAATATTATCTAGAGGTCCCCTGGGAAGGTGCAAGAGTTAAAAAATGATAAAGGTTGTCATAATTTAGGAGACAAAGTAGGCATTAAGATGGGCCTTGATAGTTTCTCTTTTGACGATTATCCCATGTTAATGGTTTATGCTATAGAAAAATGACCAAGGTGGATGTTGGTGGCCACCCACCTATCCCATTTGGACCCCCACGACTGTCTCTTTCAGTTTTTCAATTTCTGTAATTGTAGCACAATTTACTATTTTTAGCAGTTTTTTCGGGTCCTGAACTTCTGAAGCCGTTTTGAGGCCCTAAACGACGTTTTTTGGGAAATCTGGGGGCAACATGGGTCCATGGACTGATGTTGCCATTCCCAAAGTGGTAGTTCTCGGATAGATCTTTCTAACGAGCTATCATACGCGTCAAACGGAGATCGTATGCCAAAGTTACGACCCCGGGAAATTGATGTACCAATTTAACCAAAACGGGGCCCACAATTTGGCGTTTCATCTTCTAAGGGTCGGTTTTGGAATGTAAGGGTTTTCCATTGTTTCTCAATAATAAATAGGCCTTCGAGCCTCATTGTAACACAAGTTCGGAACAGTGCAGAGACATGAGCCGCCACATCTCTTCTCAGAGATAAGCTACCATCGCCCTAGTTGGTTTATTTCCATTTCTGGTTGTAAGCATATTTCGGTATTTTCCATTAATGAACTGAAGCATTATTTCCGCTGCATCTTTGTGTATATGGTTATCTCTGTATTTTATTGCGTTCCTGCTTAAATCCGGATCAGTGATATCAGAGCGGTCTGCTTTTTCTCTGTTTTTCTTTGCACGTCCCCAACGAGGTCGGGATATAAGGAGTTAAGGACTGAACTGGTCGAACCTTTGCAAGACCATCCTCGCAAATCCCGACGGCCTCCCATGGCGGATGAGAAGAAAGACGAGGGGGCAGGAGATCCTATCGAAATCTTGCTCGAAGAAGCCGTCGAGCGGCAAAGGAACGTGATGATGGATAGCTTTGCGCAGATCCTTCAGCGACTACCTAGAGGTGACGCTTCGGCTTCCAACAACTACTTTGGAAACGCCACACCATTTAAGGTACAAGTTAATTTTGAAATCCCCATCTTCGATGGTCACATAGACGCAGATCTCGTAGATAAATGGTTAAATCTGCTAGAGGTTTATTTTTCTGTTCATGAATTTTCGAGTCGGGAAAAGATTGTTTTTGCTCTTCTCAAAGCAGCCTCACACGTTAAGGACTGGTGGGAAACCTACTACGAGCAGAAGGATGAAAGCACAGGCTCACTATTTTCAGCCGCACCCACTTGGGATTCATTTAGAGGTGCCATCAAGGAGCAGTACTACCCTGTCAAAAGCTATGAGGACAAATACATCAGATGGACCACACTGAGGCAGGGACGGGACCAAGATGTGCCTGAGTTCACAAACATTTTTCACACCCTTCGCACACAGTTGGGTATCAAATATTCTGTGATGCATCTGGTACTCAAATACCGCGGCTGCCTACACAGATACATCCAGGAAGAGATGGAGTTCTTGAACATCTCCTCACTCGAAACAGCATACCGATACGCTGTCAAAATCGAGCGAAAGTTCAAACAAAAGAAGTGAGACTTTGGATCTGCAAATCCGAAACCCAAAGGAAAAAGCCAAGGCGGGGTGACCCAAGACAACTCGTCGAAGCCGCAAGAAAAGAACAACACCATGAAGCCGAAGAAGGACACAGGAAAGTGGTGTGAGTTCCACAAGAGTCCCACTCATAACACAAGTGAGTGTCGGATCAAGCAGTCATTGGTGGCCGAGTTGAAGGCTTCCGAATCAGATACATGTTCCGACCCTGAGCCAGAACCCGACAAGGGGAATGGAAAAGGGAAGCAGATCATTGATGCTGATCCAAGCACCACTGTTGCCACTGCCAAGATCCAGAAGAATGAGCCCAAAGAGCCAGAGGAGGGGGAACGTCTTTCCCACTCACAAATGTGGGTGAAGGGTTCGCCGCTGCAATTCATTGTCGATAGTGACAGCCAAAAGAACCTTATTTCAGCAGAGGTCGTGAAGCGGTTGGGCCTACCGACTACACCACACTCGCAGCCGTATAGTATCGGGTGGCTTCATGAAGGACGAGATCTCAAAGCTCGCCAGCAGTGCCACTTCCCTACAGCATCAATCCATTCACCGACGAGGTATTGTGTGATGTTACACCTCTGGATGTTTGTGATGTATTATTAGGCCAACCATACTTGTGG